>CAUYQU010015477.1:0-25895 GCA_963574635.1 Cheracebus regulus
TCCAATTGCTGTTCTCCTTGTGGGGTTGGGACCAGTGGAGCCTCACTAAAAGGGCACCAAGTCCCGTACACTCTGCACCGAGAAGCGCCGCGCTGGCCAAAAGAGTCGTGCTGGTGACCCGGGTGGCTCCTTCGCTGGGAATCTCCCAGTTTGTGGGCATCAAAAATTCATCTGCAATTGCAGCATCCATTCGCTCTCTGTGCTTTCACTGGGAGCTACAATCCTGAGCTGCTGCTACGTGGCCATCTTGGATCTCTCTCTGCCCGGTGGTGAAGTTTTTTCTGTTTCTTAGTTTTCCTTTGGTGGACGCCCGTTCCCCACAGAGCCGGACCTTCCCGGGTTCACTGTGCTTGCTGTGAAACTCTCAGTCCTCAGTGCTTCCAATTGCTGTTTTCCTTGTGGGGTTGGGACCAGCCGAGCCCGTCCGTCCCGTATACTCCGCACTGAGAAGTGCTGCGCTGGGGCACTGGCAAAACAGCTGCGCTGGCCAAAAGAGTCGCGCTGGCGACCCGTGTGGCTCCTCTGCCTGGAATCTGCCAGTCTGTGGGCAACAAAAATTCGTCGGAAAGTGCGGCGTCCACTCGTTCTCTGCGTTTTCACTGGGAGCTACATTCCTGAGCTGTTGCTAATCGGTCATGTTGGATCTCTCTCTTCCATTGTATCTTTTTAAAGGTTGCTTTAACTTACCTACTTACAGATAATATTCTATCACCTCTCATATTGTGAAGGAACCCTGAAGCAGTATACTTCTGTTTTCCTTGCCTTCTCCTACACTTTTTGTTAGTTTGTTACATGTCATGAACCCCAAAATATATTATTACTTTTTCTTTAAACATTTGATTATCTTTTTAAATTTTAATTTTAAGTTCCAGGGTACATGTGCAGGATGTGCAGGTTTGTTGCATAGGTGAATGTGTGCCATGGTGGTTTGCTGCACCTAGCAACCCATCACCTAACTATTGAGCCCAGCATGCATTAGCTGTTTTTCCTAATGCTCTACCTAACCCAACACCACCCCGTCAACAGGCCCCAGTGTGTGTTGTTCCCCTCTCTGTGCCCATGTGATCTCATTGTTTAGTTCCTACTCATAAGTGAGAACATGCAATGTTTGGTTTTCTGTTCCTGCATTAGTTTGCCGAGGAAAATGGCTTCAAGCTCCATCCGTGTCTCTGCAAAGGACATGATCTTATTCCTTTTTATGGCTGCATAGTATTCCATGGTATATATGTATCACATATTCTTTATCCAGTCTACCATTGATGGGCATTTAGGTTGATTCCATGTCTTTGCTATTGTGAATAATGCTGCAGTGAATATATGGGTGCATTTGATTGTCTTTTAAGGTTATTTTCAAAAATTAGAAAAATGGTTTCTATGCTTATCTACATACCTGGCATTTCTGGTGTGCTTCAATGCTTGGTATAGATCCAGATTTATGTTTAGTATTATTTTCCTGCTTCCTGAAGGGTTTCCTTTAACATTTTATATAGTTATATAGAGACCTGCTGGTGATGAATTCTTTCATCTCATCAAGGACAGACCAGTGCATGAGCTAATGAACATAGTAGGTGGCATCTTTTCAAAGCTTTAGTGCCGTAGGCTGCCTGGTTGATGGCTATGTATGTGCTTCCCATGGTTTCTCTTTCTCTTTTTTTCAGCCTATGTGACATATGGACCCATGTGACAGACTTAATTATTTGAAGCATTTTCATTGCTTTATACCCCCAGCCTTGTAACTAATAGTTTTCAAAGCTGAAGACATATTATTAACAATATTGTTAAGATATCAGTCCCCCTACTTAGGCAACTGATTCTGTTTTCTCCATCTGTGAAATGGGAATTGTGGTATTTTTCCTTTACACATCTGTTTATATTTCATAACCTTCTTTTCCATTTTTGTTTGGTATCTCTGCCTCTCTAGCTCTTTCCCTCAGTTAAAATTTGCTGTGTGCGTCTGAGTTGCAGATGCTGTGCTGTGTATCACCTTGCTCCCAGTGGTCTCTAAACATTTCCTTCTCCCAGCCTGGCCTGAATGAGAGTTTAAGGGAGGAGTTTGAGCCCAGGGCTATGGCTGACTTGTTGAGTGACCTTGCTCAGTTGTGTATTCATTCTGGGATTCCATTCTGTCATCTGTGAAAGGGTCATAGCTAGAAGTTGGCTATTCTTTAAGGAGTCAGCATGGTCGTTGATTCTGATCCTGAAGTTGAAAGCAGCTGAATCCTGAACAGTACAAAGGGCTTTGTCTGTGTCCTCGGGGACTCATCCATGAGTCTGGCCTCCCGCTAGTGTCCCTTCACTGCCTCTAATTCCAAACTCTGCCCAGGCCAAGGGGTTCTTCAGGGCAGAGCTATCCCTGCTTTCAGTACTGCTCTCACCACTGAGGCTGCTCCCCCTTTACACAAGTGGGATCCCAATGCGACAGCCTTTCAGTCCCACCTAATAGCACCTTTCAGAACATACAAGGTTACCCACAATGGGACCAAGTATTGCTTCCCAACCCCTTCCTGACATACTCAGCATCCTCAGCGTTTTCAGCCACTTGACTCTCTTCAGTAGGCAAGGCCTGTGTCCCTTCCTCCTTCTTCTATGAAAATTATCAGAATCAAAATGAAGTCACTAATGCTAAAACAAAAAACAAAACAAACAAAAAAACAAAAACCCTGACAGAACCAAGGAAGGCCATGAAGGGAGAGTTCTCATACTTGTATGTAAGATGAGATGACAAAATTATCATAAAAGACTGCAAAAATCACAACCTTACACAAAGGCCATTGCAGCCTTATGCAAAAAATACTTTTGTGAGGACATCTGCCCAGCATTCTTGGACTGGCATCATCCTTGTTATTGATCTTTGCAGCTACAGATAATTATTTCAAAACGATTATGTAGTCCTTCTCATTTTTCCTTTGAAAGCCTTTGTCTTCCTTTACTTCCATGAATGTGAACATAGTTTACTATGGCATGCATATTACCGTTGCAATGCCCTCCTCTCCGAGTAAATATCACCAAATATCTTTTTCTTGTAGAGAGGCTCTTTCAAGAGAGCCTCTTGAAAGAGCCTCTCTCTTTGTGATTTAGGTTGATACCCTCACTGGAGGTCTTATTTCAGAGGACTAATTATCCTTCCTACCCCTGAGCCTCAGTCAAATTGACCTAGACCCTTCTGATGTGTTTTAAGAGCTTTGAACTGCAGAGAACAGAAATTGATCTGCTTGTTTGTTTCCTCCCAGGAGGCCCTGGGCTACTTAGGAAAATTACTCACTTCAAACTCCACTATCCTTCAAGTCCATGGTTTAATAGCTTCTTTTACAGAAAAAAAAAATAGAAACAAAACCAAAAACAAAAATAAAAACCAAGACAAGCTCCAGCTCACTGGATACCCTGCAACATAAAAAAAAAAAATAGGTCTTCTAGTTCAAGGTAGGAATTTCAAGTATTTTCTAAGTAATGTGCATGAGCCTTTTACTATATACAAATTATACTATTCATTCCTCACCGTAGCACTGTGAAGGAGGTGCCTGTATCAGAATGGGTACAATCAGGAGACAAACCACATAGTAATTTAAACAGGGGAAGTTAAATATAACATTATTTGCTCTAACAAGGTAAATAACTTTAATAAAGTTGAAAAGAGAGCTCTGAAGAATTCCCTAAGGCTAAGGAAGAGTATCCAAAGAAGGATACCCTTGGAAGGGTGGGCTCTTCTTTCAAAGGTGAGCTTCAGACTGCATTGGAGAATGTGTATTTGTAGCCTGCTGGATGGCAGAGAAATTCATGTGGTTGCTTACCGCAGTTGCATGGCAAGCAGGAAAAACGCTTTGGAGTTCAGGCAAGAAGTTCAGGCTAGTGGCAAGGCACAGGAACATAGACGTTGTTGTTATTGTGCTGTGAGCATGAGGTCTGGATTGCATGGTGTCTGTGTTGGGGGCGTGGTAGGAACAGTCAGGGGCTACCAGATCTGGGCTGGGGCTGCGAGGTTGCTGAGTGACCATGTGCTCTGGACCTTCGCTGGGGCAGAGCACCACCAGATATCTTCACATGGAAGAACTAATGTTGGTCTGTACAGCAGAAACAAGAAGAAACAAAATGCAGCCACCAGAACCGAGAAGATCTTCTTACTCCTCCAGTGTCTTTCCATGGCTCTCTAATAACAAAGCATAACACTGCGATCACTGTAAAGAGTAAATCCATTAGTGGGCTTGCAGAGTTCAGTCTGTCCTTGCAGAGCTGGTTCTGAAGGGTGAATTTCAAGGTCAGAGGCAATAAGTTGATGATTGCACTGTGCACCCCTGTGGCTACTCAGCTTCCACATGATCCTCCACACATCTGAAACTGGTGCTACAACGAATTACTCTAAGTCCATCTGACTTCCTTCCTGGAAGTGGAGAAATTCTCACCTTTCCCCACCATGGGAAGATGTATAGTCTTAATAGTCACTGATTAATCATTGGCTATATTGATTGCTGCTGAAATTTAGTGATGGTTTCCATGGAATATTCTGTGACCCAAAGATTAATCTCCAACAACTTTTATATAATAAAGACGGGAAGAAGGGCAACTAGAAGAAAATGCTTAGTACATACAGAGAAACACGTGCATACACAAACAAGGAGGCAACATGCAAAGCTGTTGTGGTTCTTGATTCTATAATTGGTCATGAGGCCATAGCAGTTAATCCAAAGCTTCCTTCTTCCATGAGTTATTCCACATTTCCATTGTCCACAGTTCGAATTTCAGGTGGTTGGGGTTCTTTACCTGGGTAGTGTGGCCAAAACCTTAATTTCTGAAAGACCTGACCCTTCCTTTATTCTGCCTTGTTTGGTTACTGTAATTTTCCATTAACCTTCACTTTGGGGCATGGAAGTGCTAAGAGGTGTGCTAGAGAACTCCTCTGGGTTGCACACATAGCCCTTCTTGATTCTATAATGCAGCGGCAAGCCAAGTTCTCTGTGGTAACTGGAATAAATCACTCCAGGTAGTAGAGCAAACTTTTCCTGGCTGGTTGGTTTGGTGGCATGGGAGCCCCATGTGGCCAGGTGGCCACCTCTTCTTCTAATTCAGTAGTGTCGTTGTGTTCCTTGTGTTTCTCATTTGAGGACTAAACTCAGAAAACTAAGCTAGAAGAGCTCAAAGTTGCTCAAAGAAGGGGAAGCAAAGACTCTGTGGGCAGGTTATGAGGTGCAACCCTGCCACAGCCATGCCCACCTCCACCCCCTGTCTCCTGAGCTTGGTGTTTCATCTAAGGGACTCAATGTTTGTCTCTGCTATTGGCATATTAGGCTCTCAGTGGTATCAGTCGCAGCAGCAGCCTTGGTAAGGGGAGGCCCATGTTGTTGAGCCCATCCATAGCCTCCATCCCTGCCACCATGACCACATCACTCCTTTAAGTGACGTTTTAAGCCAATTCATGATGGAGTGGTTTGTCATTCAGCAAAAGCTCACCAATACATATTGAAAGGTGCTGGATTTTTGAATGTTTTCTGTACTGGTCTGGGAAAGTTGGACTTTATAACAGTGCCGTAGTGAAGATCTGAAGCCAGAGGCCCAGAGTTCAAATCTGTCTGCCACCTACCACCTGGGCCTGGGATTCCAGGCTCTGGGGACAGTGTTTACCCTCCAGTTGCCTTTGCAATCCAGACCTGAGCAAGAAAGACAGGCAGGCTCCTGGGGGCAGCTCAGGGTCACTTGGGCAGAGGATTTCAGGGTCCCAGAATGAGATGTAAAGGGGGTTACTGTCTGTCTGGGCCCTTCCCTTTGGCCTTGCAAATTCTTTGCTCCATGGGGCAGAGCAGGGTGGAAGACAGCCCAGATGGGGCCCTCCAAGGTACAGAGGCCTCTGGTTACCTGGTTTAAGGGCAGTTCTACCATAAACATTTGTCACCTCCCTTCCCCAACCCTTGCCATAGCTCCAAGACTCAGGCCATCGAACAGGTCACTTCACCTTTCTTACTTCAGTTTCCTCATCTGTGAATTGTGGACAGTAATAGAATCTATACTTCCTGGGGTGTAGAGGTGATGAAATGAACACATAAATATAAAAATCTTAGAATAGTGCCTGGCCCATCATAAGTGCTCAGGAAATACTGGGTACTAATCGTGAGCCAGCATTATGGGTTCCCACTTGTTCTCTCTGCAGATCCTGGGGACTCTGGCTCACATCAGCTGGCTCAGACCTGCAAGGCTAGCTGAGGAGTTTGCCCATGATTCTCACCCTGTGACAAATGCTCCTGCCAGGCCATTCCTGGGCCTAACTGGATCCCTGATCCTGGCCCTGGCCTGCACAGGCTCACCTAGCTGTCCTGTGTGGCACAGTCTCCTCTCCCTCACACAGCTGAGACCCCTTGGTTTTAAAATAAACACCTGCAACATGTGTGGAGCTCCAAGGTAGAACAAAGTTCCACAGGCACAAAGGTAGTAGCTGTATTGGTGGTTGTTTCTCCAAACACCTGGAGCTTTTGGGTAATGACTACACTTAAAATGATGGCAAAGAAATTAGAGATGAAATTAGTGATCACTTTCACAGGCTATTTGGCTTGCTTTATGAGAAGTCAATAAAGCTTTGAGCCACTCCCTGTAACTGGGGCCCTTTCATCTGCTCTAGATCAAGATCCTTTGTTTTCCCCTCCAGCCTAGCCTTAGAGCCTAGGGATCCCAGTCATAGTGAGTCTGAAGGCAGCCTCTTTTGGGGGCTGAATTGGTTTGGCTGTGTCTCCACCCAAATCTCATCTTGAATTTCCACATGTTGTGGGAGGGACCCAGTGGGAGGTAATTGAATCATGGGAGCAGGTCTTTCCCATGCAGTTCTTGTGATAGTGAATAAGTTTCATGAGATCTGATGGTTTTATAAGGGGGCGTTTCCCTGCACAAGCTCTTTCTTTGCCTGCCGCCATCCATGTAAGACATGACTTGCTCCTCCCTGCCTTCTGCCATGATTGTGTGGTCTCCCCAGCCACGTAGAACTGTGAATTTATTAAACTTTTTTCCTGTATAAATTACCCAGCCTTGAGTATGTCTTTAGTAGCAGAGTGAAAATGGATGAATACAGGGACCTAAGAAAGGAGGATGTGTGGGGCGTCAGTGTCCCTGGGTGGGGCCAAGGTGCATCATGCAGGAATCAGGGGATATGATTAGCTCTTTTCATCCTTTCAGTGACTTTATGTGGAAAATTGTGGCATTCTCCCCATTTTATGTTTGAGGAAACTGCAGCTCACAGGAGTGAGACAACCTGCACAAGGTCATAGGGGTCACCTCTACTCTGGGCACTTGCCCCCAGTCTTATTTAACACTTGCCCAATCTTAGACTGTCACAGTTGCAGCTCCTACTTTAGAGATGCTGTACTGAGGCTTAGGAGGGGTCAGAATTGTGGCCCTTACCCCTTTTGGCCTCCTTAATCCCCCGGTGTCCTTGTAACTGATGCCCCCTTTTCTTATGTATTTGTATTGACTTAATGAGGCCCACAGCTGGGCCTATTGTGACAAGAAAAAATAAGCCTTGCTTCTTGAAGGCCTAGGGGAGCCTTCGGCCCAGGGAGCACAGAACGGGGTACAGGAATCCCTCTGGTCCCAACTAAAGGGTAAAAGGGGCCAGGAAGGCTCAGATGGGACCTGACTTACTTCTCCAGAGAGGGGGCTAAACAGGATTCAAGGGGAGTCCTAGAGACACTAACAACTCCCTGGAGCTCCCTTCGTGTGCAGACATCCTGAGGAATCAAGTCTAGTTGTGGTTCTGATGAAACCAGCCACTGCCCTCCCCATGACCAATAGCACCACCAGCACCACCAGCATCACCAGCACCACCACAACAGCCATCTTGGTTCCATGCTTGCACAAGAGGACTCCCAGCACAGAGCAGGATCACTTGTCCCTGACCTTTTCCTGTCCTCCGGGCCCATATGGAAAATGACAGCATTTACAGGGTGTGCTGCTGCCTATGTGAGGAACTTCAGCTAGGACCTCTTGCTCCTCAGCCCAGTCCCAGCCCCACTTGGAAGCTCCAAAGACGAACCCAAATATAACCACCCCCTCGGCCAGACTGGAGGCTCCAATGAACATGGAGAGGGAAGACTGTGAGCAGTCTGGCTGAGTGTGGACCTTTAGCTGCACCTGGGACTGGTATGCGGGCTCTGGGGGCAGTGTTTACCCTCAGGTTGCCTTTCCAACCTACACCTTAGCAAGGTGGACAGGTAGCTTCTGGAGGCAGCTCAGAGTCATTTGGGCAGGGAATTCCAGGGTCCTAGAATGAGATCTAAAAGGGGTCACAGTCTGTCTGGGCCCTGCCCTTTGGCCCTGCCATAGCTCTGAGACTTCCCGTCTTTCAGCTTTCCCACCCCAGCTTGCCTCATGATCTGCTCAGCTCTGCTGGAAGGAGAGTGCGGCTGATGGAACTTGGTAGAATTCCTTAAAAATGAATCCTCTAAAAATGAGTTTTCCTTGCATATCAACCTTTCATCATGCACTGTTGATTCTCTAAGCATTTTATAGCAAGGGGATGGGGAAAGGAAAAAAAAACACCAGCTTATGTTTATTGAGATAAATATTGAGAATCTGAGGCAAAAATGTTACAAACGCATCTACTGCTGCTGCTGACAAGTGAGTTTTCATGGCTCCCTGGAGGTGTCTCTGCAGAGAGAGGTGGCTCTGTTCCCTACCTTCTTGGGCTCCTGGTGTTCAGGCTGCAGGTCAGTCCCAGATCCTACTTACCTGAGGTCCCACTGATCCCATACAGAACAGAACAACTGTACCACCTTCAGGCTCTGCAGCCGGGTACACTACACTTCACTCAAGCCGGAGTTCATTCCTTTCCCATGATTTCCTCCTATTGGAGAAGTAGGGGTGGGAGCAATACTTGCTGAGAGCCTTCTGTGTTTGGGCCTCTTTACCTGGAATCCCTCTGAGAATCCTTACAGCACTCTGTGAGGGAGGAGACAGACTGCTGGAGAGGGGTCACTCACTCTCCCCTGCACCTGTTCACCCTTGGCTGGACGTCTCTGTGCCCTGGACTCTGTACTAGGCATGGGAATGCAGCAGTGGCCCTGATGCAGTCAGAACCTGCACTTAGGGACTAAAGGGGGAGGAGCCCCTTATGACCAGAGGGGCACTCCGGAGGCCAGGACCAAACCCAGGCTGGGGGAGTGCGGGACTGAGATTGAGGAGGCATAGGCATCAGCCAGGTGAGGAAAGTAGAAAGCGGGTTCTGGGCAGAGGGAGCAAGACTGCAGAGGCCTGGATGCAAGAGAAAGTTTAAAAAGGCTAGGGCACAGAAAACAGGTCAGAGGGGACTTTTGCCAAGGTCACAGGCTAGAGAGGGTAGATCCAGGATCCTCACACAGCTTAAGTGGCAGCAAACACAGGGCTCTTCACCACCATGGTGAACAAGTCAGTCTTTGCAGTAAACTCTGAGAAAAGAGCGAATTCTCTGAACTCCAGGGACCTGGGGGTGCCAATCATCAGGGATGTGGCCAAGGGCAGGGTCGTGGATCACCTGGGAAACTTATTAAGGTGCAGATTCAGAGTCTGGTCTGGGGTGGGGCCTGGCATTCTGCATTTCTGACAAGCCTTCAGGTGATGCCCATGAGTCAGCAACACCCCCTGAGCCATGAGGGACCAGAATGCAGGGCCCAGCCAGTCTGACTCTATACTGGGCAGTCAACATTCACACTGGGCACTGGGAGCCCCTACCCAGCAGGTGGGACCGTCCAGGAGGCTTCCTGGGAGAGGGCGGGGCTTGACCTGAATTCTCAGAGGTGGCCCTGATCGGGGAGGGAGACAGTGAGTTTCCAGGCAGGAGAGGTTGAGCAGCTCCTTCCGTGTTCCTCGTTCCCAGGGCTGGTGAGGAGTGGAGGATGCTCATAGCAGCTCACATGTAGCCTCTGCTGGTCCCCAGGCTGAGATGCTGGGATTCTCCCCGCATCTGCTATCTGGAATGTGTCCAGCTCAGCATGAAAGGGCCATGTTAGAAATGTTTTGCACTAAAAAGCTCCAGGGTGCAGAGTAATTTGCTTCTGATTAAGTAAAATGTCATAGGCCACTGCATGACCATTTTAAATATTGAATCTTTTCTGATGTCCTCACTGCCATAACCTATTAATCACCAATTTTCTTCTCTGCCTCCAGTTCTAATTTGCATCTGAAGCAGGTCCACTTAGTACTCCCACCATTCCCTTCCCTTTTGCCTTCTGTCCACTACTCGTGAGCTTCTGCTATGAGTCCTGCAATGTTCTAGGCCCCAGGAAGCATCCTAGAGCTTCCTGCCCAGGGAAGGTGACAGAAGATGGAGACTCAGATGTGATGCCTGCCTGCTCTTGAGGATCTGGCTCCCTCATGGGACCCTGAGTGTGGATGTGGCTGAGGGGACAATGCAGAAATTAACAATCCAAGGACACTCCCAAGGGCCTGTGAAAGCAAAATGTCTAGAGCAACTGGCCCTAAGGATTAGGAGGGCTTCCTAGAGCAGAAGACTTCTGAGCTTAACAGACAAATGCCAGAGCAGAGCATGACAAAGGGATACATTTTCAAGCTCACACTGATTGAATGGATGGGTGAATGAATGAATGATAGAATCCAGACCCTCCACTTGGCAGCAGAGCTAGACCTGGTGCCCACCAGGGAATTGTGCTCTCCTTGCCCCACTGGACTAGAGCTCAGGCACTCTTAGTCTTCATCGCACCCCTTGCATCCAGCGTAAGGTCTGGTGCATAGTAGGTATGCTCCATCCTGAAAGCCCAAGGCCCTGGGCTTCTCTGTTGTTGGTTTGCATACAGCTTTTAAGAGGCAGCAGAGTTGTAGAGAAGGGCACAGCCCTAGGCCCAAACATCACCATTGCCCCTTGGTAGCTGTGTGACTTTGAGTAAGTCATTGCACCTCTCTGGGCCTCAGTGGGATGTTCTAAAAATACCTACCTTGTGGTAGTTTGTGTGCTAAAGGACCTTGAGTCTCCATGCCTCCCTGTGTCCATACCCCTTGCAATATGAGTCCTCAGCTCTCTTCCCACTAAGAAGTGGAATCTCTGTCCCTAACTCTTCAGTTTGGCCTTGTGATTTATTCTGGACAATGGAATATGGTGGAAGCAGGCGCCTAGGCCTCCAGAGGCCTTGAACACTTTCTCTGACTCTCTTGAATTCCTGTGACTTCTAGAACAAGTCTGGACCAGACTGCTGGAGGCTGAGACCCTGTGGAGCCGAACTGACTCTGTCCCTTTGTCTCTGCCAAAATCAGCACAGCTGACCCACAGCTGACCCTGGGGCTGACCACAGTTGCACGAGCCAGCCCAGCTCAGACCAGAAGGCTGTACATCTGACCTGCAGACTTATAAATGCTATTGGTTGTGTTAAAAGAAAAAAACTTCAGTTGAATTAAATTTAAAGGAGTTTAATTGAACAACAAATGATTCAGGAATTGGGCAGCCCCCAGAATCACAGCAGATTCAGAGAGACTCTGGGGATGCCGTGTGGTCAGAACAAATTTATAAACAAAGGCAAGTGATGTTCAGGAATCAGAAGTGAGATACAGAAACAAGTGGATTAGTTACAGCTTGGTGTTTGCCCTGTTTGAAAGTTTGTACACTAGGCAGTGTATGAATGACTGAAGTATGGCTGCTGGGATTGGCCAAGACTCACCTGTTGTTACAGGCACGTACTCCTAAGTTAGGTTTTCCATCTTGTCTACCTATTCAGGTAGTTTGCAGTTTGTCCACAAGGACTCAAATACAGATGCACAGAGTGCTCCTCAGGCCCTATTTAGTTTGCTTTAACAGTCGAAAGCATGCATTTTGTAGTAGTTACCTAGCATCATTCTGGCTGATCCATCTCTGTGGGATGCTTGTGGAGAGGAAATAAGCTAGCGTACATGGAAGACCAGACCCACGGTATGTCCGCAATAGCGTTTGCTGTAGTTATCAACCACCTGGTTGCCCGGGCATCTGGTGGTGCTTGTCTTTGTCATCAGATGAGGGTCTGGGTGGGCAATGACTCCTCCTCATGTCTTCACCAGCCTGGAACTGTGGTGCTGCTGCTCAGTAGCGTTGTGACCTTGGGAAGGTGCCTTCTCCTCTTTGAGCTTCAGGATGGGGATGGAGATGTCAGCTTTGCTGAGCTAGGAGCCTCCTTCTACAGCTGCTACCGCCTGAGCCGAGCCTGCTCAGCTTCCTGTTCCCGGTGTGCAAATGTGGGACTCGGAATAGGAGGACTTGGGGGCCCAGCTGAAAGGGCACCCCTTGTGGGTGGCCAAGAGGGACCATGTGTCAGCAATGACCACATGAGTGGGAGAGACATGAGACTGAGAGGCCTGGCTCTACCTCACACCCACAATACTCACTCATGTCCTTTCCCCAGACTGCGCTAACTTTTATGCTCACGTGAAGGAGCTTTGATGCTTATGTGGAAATATTCCTGGCTGAGACCTGAGGCCTGAGGCCTGTCTTGTCTTTGTCAGCAGACAAGAGAGACTTCTGATCTCTTCTTCATAGCACCTGGTGCACCGAGCTTAGGGCTTGGAGCATAGCAGGAGGTCTGCTGCACGGAGGAGTTGAAGGGCTGAATGAAGACCACACAGACAGGGATGCTCACTGTTCCCATCTCCTCCTCCAGAAGCCATGTGTCCCTCTAAGCCAGGCTGGTCACTCCTTCCTTCAGACTTCACTGTCCCTGCACTTTCCTCCATCACAATTCATCTCATCGTGACCTCAGGATTTTTCTGGAAACAACTATTGTCCTATCAATCCCCTCCCTGCCATTTGGCCCCCACTGAAAACACCTGAATGGGATGTTGCTATTCTTGGGACAAAGATACAAATCCCTAAGGTGGCATCTGAGGCCTCTTAGGCATCTGGCCCTCACCTCTCCACCCCCAACCTCGTTTCACAGCCCCTACCAACCCCTGCCCTCCAACCACACCAGCCTTGGGAGTTCTTCATGGTTGCTGACAGCTGGCCATCATGACAGGGCCGCTGCACATGCTGTTCCCTGGCTGAAAGCCTCTCCCTTCCCCACACTCACGTGCCCACTCCTGTTCTCCCTTCAGATCCCAGCTCAGCCGTTCTGGTCCTCAGGGAAGGCTTCCTTGGTCTCCCTCAAATCTCCCCGCTTCTCTGCACATGTAAGCTCACACGTCTTTGTGTGACTTATTGACTAGTGTCTGTCTCTCCCTCTAGACCGTGAGCCTCATGGGGCAGGGACCAGGGTGGTTTGGCTTAATTTCCCTAACATAGTGGCTGTTCCATCGTAGGTGCCCAACAAGTGTCAATACATGCGCAGATGCTGTCCCTGCAGGATTTTCTCTGATTAGCACACTTGTCTCCCAAGACGGGTTTCCCCCAAGGGCTGGAGTCTGCCTCAACCATCCCCATCATCCCCACAGTCCAGTGCCACCTCAGGGTTTGCATCTAGTAGGCATCAATACACATCTGTTGAAGGGAGGGAGGGAGGGTGCTCAGGATGGAAAGGAGAGTTGAGATTTTAAAGAATCACCAGCTCAGCTTCCTGGGCCTACCTCTGGAAAGCTGATCGAGAATTGATGAGGCTTCCACTCACACTGGCATTGGGCTACTCAGCTCGTCCCAGCTGAGGAGGCCGCATCCATACATCAAGAACACCCCTGGGCAGCTGAGCTTGATGTGTATTTTCATGTCCAGGTGATGTTGTTTTGCTTCAGCAGGTTCAGCATGGAGAAATGGGCTCCAAGGGGAGAACAGGAAAGAGAAAGGGTATCATGTTCCCAACTGAAGACTTATGGGGGGATTTGGATCTCTGAAGTGTGCTGCTGGCATGGGGGAATTTGCCAGGGGAATCACAGGGCCCATGGCTGTGCAGTTCTCAGCTGATGAGGCGCTTTGCAGCCACTGTTTGTGTGGCTGGTGGGGCTGACTGGCTGATGGAGTGTGGTCTAATGGCCTCCTCAGAAGCTCTTGTGAGACCGTGGTCCCTCTCACAGCAGATGGGCAAGGGCGCCGCTCCCATTCCGGTGCACCTGGACCTGAAAACAAGTGAACAGGAAGTTCCCAGCAGCTCTTGCTCTACCCAACCCACCACCCGCTACCTGGGAGCTGCCTCCCTTCCTGCCTGGATGCAGCTCCACCTGCTCTGGGGAGAGGGTCTTGGGGAGTCTGCCCCAGGAAGACCTTGACCCTCCTCATGGAGAAATCCAGGCCCAGAGTCCTAAAGATTTGGGAGCAGCAAACTGGGCTGCCTCCCTCACTGTATTCTCTTCCTCTCCAGTGTGTCCTTCAGGGCCCAGATTGGGCTCCCCCTCCTCCAGGAAGTCCTCCCTGATGCTTCCAGTCCATGCTGGCCTCTTCTTTTCCTAACTCTGTCCCCTTGCTCTGTGGGGCAGTATGGGGGTGTGCAGGAGCATGGGCCTTAGTGGCAGAGGCATGGATTTGGGCCTCCTCTGCAGTTCCAGGCTGTGTGACCTTGGGCAAATCACTTGATGTCTCAGGGACTCCATTTCCTCCAGGCAAAATGATGTATTCGAATTTGTTTACGTATGCATACATTCTCTGGTGATGGAAATGAAGGTATGGTTTGTTGTTACAGTACAGTGGCCAGTGAGAATGTGAGGGATGATGTTCTGGCTCAGCTCCCTTCCCAGGACACCTGCCCTCAGTGTCCTCGGCAGAGTGCCCACCCTTCTGGGCATCCTGGGACCCACCTAATGACACATGCTCAGGAAGCTGGCTCCCTGGCAGGATGTGGGGATTCTGGGATCTCTGCTCCTCTGAAAGCCCAGAATACAGTGGATGGAGCATTGGCCCGGGAGTCAGAGAGCCCATTCTTCTGTCACGAGTCATCTTGGGAAGGTCACGTCACCTTGTGTATCCTCTGTTTCTTCTGTAACACGGGGATAGTGTCCCAGGTCACGGCTTGTCAGTGGCAGATTTCGGATGAGATTTCACTGCAGGCCCGGTGAGCTCTGAAGTCCAGTTTTTTTTTTTTAAACCCAGTCTTACTCTTGTTGCCCAGGCTAGAGTGCAATGGTGCAATCTTGGCTCATTGCAGCCTCTGCCTCCTGGATTCAAGTGATTCTCCTGCCTTAGCCTCCCTAGTAGTTGGGACTACAGGTACACACCACCATGCCCAGCTAATTTTTGTATTTTAGTAGAGATGGGGTTTCACCATGTTGGCCAGGATGGTCTCGATCTCTTGACCTCTTGATCCACCTGCCTTGGCCTCCCAAAGAGCTGTGATTACGGGCATGAGCCACCGTGCCTGGCCAGTCCAGTCTTCTTTGTTGGACTCATTGTATGTTGTAAAGTGTTGGGGACATGCATAGAGTTAATATGATTATCATTTTATTGCAGTATCTTCTGGCCCAAGAGAGTCATGTCTAGTCCCAGACCAATAGTCTTAAGCTCATTTCTCCTCATGGTGCTGCTTCTACACAGAAATACTGACCACTTCCATGAGCCCAGCCATCCTCCTCCAAGGGTCCAAGGAGCAGGTGCTGCTGTTATGGGGAAGCAGGTGGTTGCTCATCATTTGTAGGTCTCTGCTTTGAAGTACCAGTTAGGCTATTTGTAGCATGGGGGCTCCTGAGAAAGGGGAAGAGTGCTGAGGGGCCTGGGGAGGTAGGGGTTTTGGAGTTCATTTATTTTATTTTCACAAATGTTTGCCTAACTCCTGTATGCACTGGGCACCGTGCTTTCCCTGGTATCGTGGCTAGAGTGCAGGATTAGGACCTTTGAGCTGTAGGTGTTAGAAACACAACCCAAAATGGCTGCAGCAGAAGGGGGAACAGATTGGCTGATGGAACTGGGAAGTCTAGGGGGCTGCTGGCTTCGGTCTTGCCTCGATCAGGGGTCAGGCACTGGGTTTGCAGGCAGTGTTCTGCACTGGGCACACAGCAGGAAGCAATACAGAGAAGGTCTCTGTCTTCATGGGTCTCACAGTCAGTGTGACTAGGACACATGCATACTCCCTCTCTATGTCTCTCTTTCTCTACTTTTTCTTACTATATTTGTCTGTGTTGGCTTCTTTCTCTGATAGCTTCTTCCCTAGATTGTTACCACAACTCATGCTCATCCTTGCCACTGTAGCAGCCCCAAAGAAAAGCAATGGCCTCTTACTTTCATCAACAAGCCAAGGGCTAACTTGAGGACTCATCTGGGCCATGTGCCCATCTCAGAGCCTAACACTGTTCCTAGGGGGATAGAAGTCGTTGATTGGTCAGGCCTGGCTCACATGCTCACATCACAGCTGGGTATGTGCTAAACCTTGGTCAAACCACATAGACAAAGACGAAGGGAGGTGGGGAAGTCCTGACGGAAAATCAGAAGAAGGAGGATAGATGCTGGCAGGCAAAATCAACAGCTTTTCAAGACGAGTACACTTCAAATATAAAGACACAAATAGGTTAAAATTTAAAAATAATTAAGAATAAAAAAGCAATGGAGAAAATAGATGAAGCTAGGGGCTGGGCTTTTGAGACAATAAAATTAATTAATGCCTAATCAGACTGGCTAGGAAAAAAGAATGCAAAAATGATCAACATCAGCAATGAGAGAGGTGATGTCACTACAGATACATAGATGTTGAAAATATAATTAAGAGAATATTATGACCAACTTTAAGGCATCAAATTCAATAGCTTTGATAAAATAGATGAATTCCCTGAAAAACACAAACTACTAAAGCTCACTCATGAAGAAATAGATAACCTGGATAGCCCTATATCTATTTTTAAAAATTAAAATGATATGTAAAAACCTCACAGAGAGAACTCCAGGCCCAGATGGCTTTGCTGGTGAATTCTATCAAACACTTAAGAAAAAATACCAATTTTAAACAAATTTTTTTTTTGGCAATGGAAAGGAGGAAGTACTTCCTAACTAATTGTGTGAAGCCAGCATTACTCTGATCCCAAAACCCAAAAAATATTTTACTAATAAGGCAAGCTACAGGTCAATATCTATCATAAACACAAATGCATAATTTCTAAACAAAATCTTAACAAATTGAATTTAAAACTATATAAAAATGACATAATATCATCATAACCAAGTGAAATGTGTGTAAGTAATGGATGGTGAGTTTAATGTCTGAAAATTATTTGATTTTCAATCCAATTCACCATATTAACAAGTTAAAAAAGAAAAACCATATGATAGATTTAGAAAAAGCATTTGACAAAAATCCAGCATCCCTTTTTGATAAAAACACTATGCAAACTAATATAGAAAGATATTTTCTCACCTGATAAAAGGCATCTACAAATAACTACAACTAATGTCATATTTAGTGGTGAAAGACTTAATGCCTTCCCTCTAAGGTCAGGAGCAAAACACAAGTATCCGCTCTTGCAACCACTGTTCAATATTGTACTGGAGATTTAGCCAATCCAATGGGGGCAAGAAAAATAAGAAAACAGTGTTCAGATGGGAAAAGGAGGTAAACTGTTTTTATTCACAGATAAAATGATTCTCTATGTGTTATAGAAAATCTGATGGAATGTGCAGGAAGTCTCTGATAGCTAAGTAGTAAGTCTAATATGGTTGCAGGATATAAGATCATCTTACAGAAATCAAATGTATTTCCATATACCAGTAGTAAAGAATTGAAAATTAAAATTTTAAACATACCACAACATAACATATGTTATGTTATCCAATTGTTTCTTCACCATTGAGAAGATTATCTTTACTTCCCTGAATTGCCTTCATGCTTTGATCAAAAATCAATTGTCCATCTTTTTTGTATTGGGCAGATGTTTTATATTGTTATATTTCAGTAACATCTGTCCATGTTTTATATTGTTTTGTTTTATGTTGTTTATGTTTTAATAACATAACAATATAAAACACTTAGGAATAAAGCTGACAAAAGGTGGGAAAGGCTTGTACACTTAAAACTGCAAAATGTCGCTGATGGAAGCTGAACAATGAATAAAACAAACAAATGAAAATACTGGGTTTTATGGGTCAGAAGACTCCATATTGTTAAGCTACCAACTGTCCTCAAATGAATCTATAGATTCAAAAAATCCTATTATATTTAGGCTCCTAGTGTCCCATGCTGGATGCTGGACATCCCCACCCACAGGAATTTACAGATGTTGGAACAAGTGATGCACAGGCACCAATGGATGTGAACTAATACTTCTTATTGATATGCTAAACAGGAAAATGATCCGCAAGGAGGTTTGGTTTGGAGGGAAACAGAAGCAAGGGTGATGGTGGCAGCTTTGAGTTTTCACTGTTATTAGAGAGTGGAGCTGGGATGTGGGGTGTTTGGTGCCCATACATGGTCCAGGGCTTGAATGATTTGAACTTTCTGCAGATGTAGGAACAGGGGAAGGATGTGGGTTTTCTCATTAGGTTGCCCAGGTGTGGGGCACAAGGGGAAAGAATGGGAGACTTGAAAGCTGTCAGGGGTCAACATCAAATATGGAGTCTCTCTCTTTATTACAAACCATAGTCAAAATCCTATTAGACTTATATATATATATATATATATATATATGTATATATATATATATTTGAGACAGAGTTTTACTCTGTTGCCTAGGCTGGAGCATATTGGCATGATCTCAGCTCACTGTAACCTTTGTCTCCCAGGTTCAAGCAATTCTCCTGCCTCAGCCTCCCCATTAGCTGGGGGTATTACAGGTGCATGCCATCACACCCGGCTAATTTTTGTATTTTTAGTAGAGACAGGGCTTTGCTATGTTGGCCAGGCTGGTCTTGAACTCCTGACCTCAAGTGATCTGCCTACCTTGGCCTCCCAAAGTGCTGGGATTATGGGTATTAATCACTGCACCTGGCCAACATACTTTTTTTTTTTTTTTGTAGCAATTGACAAGCAGATTCTAAATGCACATGGAAATTCAAAGGACCTATAAAAGCCAAATCAACTTTGCAAAAGAAGTACAGATTAAGGTTCAGGCATGGTGGCTCATGTCTGTGATCCCAGCACTTTGGGAGGCCAGGGTGAGAGGGTTGCTCTCAAACCAGGGGTTTGAGACCACCCTGGGCAACATAGTGAGATCCTGTCTCTACCAAAAGCAAAAATAAAAGAATTAACTGGGCATGGTGGCATGTGCTTGCAGTCCCAGCTACTCCAGAAGCTGAGATGGGAGGATCACTTGAGCCCAGGAATTCAGGGGTGCAGCGAGCCTTGTTCATGTCACTGTATTCCAGCCTGGGCAACAGAGTGAGACCCTATCTGAAAAACAAACCAAAACAAACAAACAAACAAAATAAGTACAGATTCAGTCCCCAATTTTGACTTATAAAGTTACAGTAATCCAAGCAAGTGGTATTGGCATCAAGATAAATAGATCCTTGAAACAGTAGAGGGTCTAGAAATAAACTCATGTAAAGATGAACAATTGATTTTTGAACACAGCATGAAGGCAATTTGGGGGAGTAAGGATAGTCTTCTCAACAAATGGTGGAGAAACAACTGGACAGTCATAAAACAAAACAAACAAACAAAAAGGAAATGATCCCTACCTTGCACCATATACAAAAATTGACTGGAAATGAAGATAGATCTAAATGTAAAATTTAAAACTACAAAACAACTCTAAGACAACATAGAAAAAACTTTTACAGCCTTAGTTTAGATCAAGATTGCTTTGATATAGCACCAAAAGTGTGATCCATAACAGAACAAAATGATAAGTTGGACTTCATCAAAATAAAAAACCATAGCTCTTTAAAAGACTCTGATATGAGAATGAAAAGGGAAGACACACCTGGGGGAAAATATTTGCAAGGCATGTATTTAGTAAAGGAATTTTATCCAGAATATACAGAGAATTCTCAAAACTCAGTAAGAAACAACCCAACAAAAACTGACAAAAGACCTGCACAGACACCTTATCAAAGAAGATATACAGATGACAAACAAATGACAAGATGCTCTGAGCCTTTGGTCAATAGGGAAACAGAAGTTAATGCTACAGTGAGATATTACTACATCTCAATGAGAATGGCTACAATTGTGAAGACTGAACATACCATGTGCTGTCGAGGATGTGGAGGAAATGGAGCTCTTTGGCACAATTGGTGAGAATATAAAATAATACAACCATTTTGGAAAACAGTTTGGCAGTTTCTTAAAAAGTTAAAAATACACTTATCAGATGGTATAGCAATTTCACTCTGAGGAATTTACCCAAGACAAATGTCAGCATACGTCCACACAAAGACTTATACCTAAACAAACATTCATTCATAGCTGCTGTATTTGTAAGAGCCACAGCCTGGACACAATTCACATGTTCATCGAACAATGGATACAAATAATTGTGGGATCTCCATACAATGGAATACTACTCATCTATGAAAGGGAATGGACTGCTGACATGTGCTGTATCAGGAATAATTCTCGAAATAATTATTGTGAGTGAAAGAAGCCAGATATACTGAAATATTTCATTTATATAAAACTCTTGAAAATACAAACTAATTTATAGTCACAGCAGATGAGTTATTGGGAATGGAGACAGGAAGCAAAAAAGAGAGATTGATAAGGGATGAGAGGGAACTCATTATCTTGATCATGATGATGATTTCATGGGTGTTTACATGTCACAGGTATGCAACTTTACACTTTAAGCATAGTTTAGTATATGCAAATTATACATCAATAAAGCTGTTCAAAATAAATTACCTTCCAACAAGGAAGGTTGTTGTGAGAGCTAATGACAACACCTGTAACTCTTCTGGCCCCGGGCCTGCACACAGTAGGCACTAACTGAGTAGAGCTGTCAACAGCAGGTGCTCATGAAATGGCAGCCATTGCTGTGAACTCTCCTCTGGTGCTTTGCGGGTGGATGGTGTGTGTTGCTGGCAGGTCTGCCTCTGCCATCTGACCGTGACCTCCTCATGGTCACAGGAACATGAACAATCTTTCTCCCTGAGCTCAGAGGCCAGCATGGCCTGGCATTCCATGGTGAATCTGCTGAGTCATTGGAAACTGGCTTTGGAGGATGAAGGACAGGGAAGGAGCTTTGTGGTCATTGTCCAACAACAGCCAGGCCCTGAACCTCTCTTGGTCATCTATTCACAGAGCACACGTCTCATCAGGATGCAAGTTCCTTGGCAGCAAAGGGAGATATTTAAAGTCTCCATTAAAATAGCCAGACCTTGATGTAACAGAGCAGTTGTCACTGCTGGGGCCCCTAGGTGCCTAAGGACAGGGAAATGTGGGCAGGATTTATTCCAGGCAGGATGCCTGTATCATGGCCACGTTTAGGATGTAAAGACGCTGACTGACTTTGGTGGTGTGAGGGGTCGCCTGGGCTCACAACAGGCAGGCATTTGTAAGCGCTGCTGAGACTGTAGATGTGGGGATCCTTGTCCTTTTCTCCTCTCATCTCATTTTCAGATGAGCTGGGCTGCGAATAGCAGATAGGAGAGGAGTTACCCTTTCAGCAGCTTCTAAAATAGACCTCACAAGCGGCCAAGGGGTCACCATGCTTTTCAGCATTAAGCATCTACCTGTTCTGTGTGCCTTAGAGTCCTGGGCTCTTACCCGACCGCCAGCGATGCGCTGGACAGAGCATCACTTCCTCTCACTGAGCCTCACTTGCCTCACCTGGAACCACCCTGCCTACCTCATGGGGCTGTGGCTTGTTGAGAAATGTTGTCACAAATGGCTGGGGAGGCCACCCACATTGTCGGGTTTCAGGGATTCCGGGCAGATCCTTGCAACCCCCAGCTCCATGGGCAAATCCCAGGCCTCTCCAGATGCTGGGAGTATATCCTGGATAATCATTCCTTTGGCCTAGGATGGCCCAGTTTGGGCTCTCTTTGTCTAAATCCCACCAGTCTCGTGCCCCTCAGCTTGGATGATTTTCTGTGGCATCAGGGATGACAACCCCTTGAAGAGCAGACAGGCAGTGGGAGGGTGAACACGAGGGACACAGTGAAGAGCAGTCCTCATGAATGACCACCATGGCCATGCGTTGCCTTCAGCACTTTATGTATTTTATCTTATTTAACTCTCATATGGACCTTGACATACACACTATCATTTTATTTTCTCATTATATGTAAGAAGGCTGAGGCACAGAGAGGTTAAGTGACTTCCTCAAGGTTACGAAGCTAGTGGGTGGAGGGGTATCACTTGAATCCAGGGAATCTGATCCCAGAGACCCTCTCCCAACCCTAGGCTGGGCTTGACCTTTGTTCCGGGTGGGCTCTGTGGCCAATGGCCCCCCTGCCCACCTGATTGGCTTCCCCATCGCTGGACTTTCCAGCTCCAAGCCCTCTCTGCCCAGGTCTCCTGTGACCACCTGCTCCCACCCCTGCCCTACAGATGCATGGTGGCCTCCAGGCCCAGGGCTCCACCATGTCCTCCAGGCTGTCATGGAATCTCTTTCCCTTCTCAGCTTCAGAAGGACAGGATCAAGGGAAAAGTCCTCTCTTCGGATTCAGGCAGGATTCCATCTGAGGGGCCTTGGCTATTAATGCTTGTCCCTGGTCATTCTGGAAGGTGGAACTCTAGAGCCGGAGTGTGGGGGCATGAGATCCTTTCCTGATGCCCGACGAGGGGTGGAAGGTTGACTGGGTCCTTCCTTCATTGCACCAGCTGGGGGTTCCCTCTGTACCAGCCGGCCAGGAATGACTCATGAAACAGGGATGGCTGTGGCTGGAACACCAGGATATAAATTTATTGGTAGCAGAGAGATTATTTAAAGTCTCCATTAAAATAGCTGGACCTTGACAGAAACAGAGCAGTTGTCACTGCTGGAGCCTGAAATGTGGTGAGATGGGCGGGGACACGTGGCTGGCTCTGGCAGGTTGCTAATCCTGTTTGGGACTGATGGACACACTGATGCCACAGTGGTTCCTGTCCACTCGCGCCCGTCTCGGCTCCTGCCCCTGCCTGACGCTGTGCCCAGGGCTCCTGATGGGCTCCCATTTAGGGCTCATTCACCTGCACCCTCACTGCGCTGCCAGGGCCTGTGCTATGTGTGGAAGCTGGGTGGGGGCTTGAAGACACACGCACAGGAGTTCCCTCTCCCCTCCCCTCCCTGGGAGTGCCTCCTTTACCACTCAGGGAGATGGGTGACTGTTCTGGGGTGGGGCAGATGAATGGCTATGAAAAAGCTTAGTGACTCTTTGTGGCCTCATGAAAATAAACCTTCAGCTGGGGTTCAGGAGGCCTGGACTCCAGGCCCAGTTATGAGTCCTACTGTTTGGACCTCCCTGGGCCTCAGTTTCCTCCTAGGGTTCTGCCTCACGTGGTTCAATACGGGTTGTGTTGTGGGGGCCAAATGGGGTTTCAAAGAGAAAGTACCTCGTAGTCTGTCCTAGGGAACACGTTAGAGAATTTCCTCCTCCTCTTCTTCCCTCTCTTCCTCTTCCTGTTTCTCATCTTCTTCTCCTCCTCTTCCTCCTTTCCTTCCTTCTCTTCCTCTTCCTCCCCCTCTTTCTTCTCTTTCCTCCTCCCCTTCCTCCTGCTCCTTCTCTCCCTCCTCCTCTTCTTCTTCAGCAGAATTTGGGGCTCCGTTGTAAGATGATGGGTTAACTTCCTTTTTCTATTTTTCCCCAGGGTAAGCTTTCTAGGTGGCTTCAGAATCCCTCTGCATAAGTGGCCCCCATTCCTGATGCCCTCCACACCAGCAGCTCACCCCAGGCCTGGCCGGTCTAGGGCAGAGCAGCATTAGTCCCGGGCTAGCTCTGACCCAGTCAGGGAATGCGGGGAGGAACACCGAGCTTCTGTTCCTCACATGTGTCCCATGATCTTGTCTTGATGGTGTCCTGATTTTTCACTGAGGAATAGACTGACTTCCATGGCAGGAACTCTTGAAAGGGTGGGCACTGGAGATGGCCCCGCTTGTCCACAACCAGCAACTGGCCCCTGACCTTGGCCAGATGCTCTCCCTGCCCTGGAGGGAGGACTGGCCCAGCCCAGGCCCCATGGAACTGTGTGCTGGCTCCTCCTTTGAGATCTAGGAGCTGCCCCAGCCACTGTTCCTCCTGGATTGACTTGTTCCTCTTGTCTTCAGTGCTGTGCCAGTGGCACTCTGCACATCCAATATCTTCTCCTTTTTGTTTCTTTCTCTCTTTCCCTCCCTCTCTTCCTTCCTCCCTTCCTTCCTCCGTCCCTCCCTTCCTTCATTCCTTCCCTTTCTTTCTTTCTCTCTTTCTTTTCTTTTTTTTTCCTTTCTCACCCTGTCACCCAAGCTGGAGTACAGTGATGCCATCTCAGCTCACTGCAACCTCTGCCTCCCAGGTTCCAGCAATTCTCCTGCCTCGGCCTCCCAAGTAGCTGGGATACAGATGCCAGCCACCAGGCCTAGCTAATTTTTGTATTTTTTAGTAGAGACAGGTTTTCACCATGTTGCCCAGGCTGGCCGAACTCCTGGCCTCAAGTGATTCACCCACCTTGGCCTCCCAAAGTACTAGGGTTACAGGCGTGAGCCACCACGCCTGAACTGTATCGTTTTCATACATCATCTAGAATCCAATTCTGCTGCTACAGGCAGGCCCATGACAAGGAAAAGTAGTTTATCCCATGTGCCCCGACCCACCCACAGGGCTGAACGATTGTGTCTGTGTGAACCTCAGACCCATCAAAAAAGGGAATGAAAATGGAGCTCTCAGCAGCCTTCTTGATAAAGGGGGAGGCAATGGCACCCACAGTCCTTCTGCAAGCACTCCCCGCTCCCCAGCTCTACAACACTGGTCCTCATGATCTGGGCCAGTAGCAGGAGGTGCCAGGTGACGTAGATGGGCCAGGTGACAGGTGTGATGCCAGTGGCCCCATCTACACTCTGACTCATGGTTGCTGGTCCTTGTTCTTGGTTGTTTGATGCAAAGAGAACAGTGAGGGCCACACCGTGTGTCAGTGCATCAATCAGCACATGCAGAACAAGCTCTTGGCTGGGGCCTGGTGCCATCATGGTCTTTTTATAGCCGCTTACAAGCTTGGTGGCTTTGGCCAAGTGATGTAGCCTCTTGAAGCCTTGTTCTCACCTGAAAACGGCAATAGTGGTGACCCTGAGTTCCTCATGGCGCTGTTGTGAGGGTCAGGTGAGTGGCTCCACAGGCAGCTCTCAGGACAGAGCTTGCGCCGTGATGACAGTGGCAACATGATGCTGATGCTGGCTTCCCTCACTCCCACACCCCCTCCCCATCATCAGGTGCAGGCCCTTCTTGCTGGTCCATCTCCCGCAAGGCTCTGCCATCAAGAAGGGGCCTCATCCCTCCTCTCTGGATTAGCTGGCACTAAACCCCACATATTGGAGGAGGGGCATATTTTTATTGTCTCAAGGCTTCATCTCATCCAGAAAGGAGGAGTTTAGTTATCTTGAGAACTAAATCATCCTGGCAGTCAGGCCAGCAGAGACCAGCATAAGATTGTGTCTTTTGCTGTCTGATCATAGTGGCTATGTGTCATAGCCAAGCTGACATTTTTTCCTCCTTTCTCACCTTCTAAAGAAAGATGACCATCAACAGGAACTGTGCCAGTTTAATCTATCTGAGCAACATCTCACCACCAGAGCAGGGACACGCTAGGAGAATGTATGATCCAACCTGCTCACTGGGAAGGGTATTCCAGGCAGCAGGAACAGCAGGAGAATTTTGGGAAACTGAGGTACAGAGTAGGAATGCAGTCTGCCGAAAGTCACATAGTAAGTTGGTGACAGAACAGAGACCAGGATTTGCTGTCCTGACCCATGGCTGATGTAGTCTTGGCCCACGTGGTGGTGAGGAGTGTGGAGATAGCAGTGAAATGAAGCCCACGGCACAGAGGCCTCATGCTGGAGCTCCCTGGGCTCCAGAGGGGCTGGGGCATGAGGGCTTCCCCAGTCCTGACTGGGGTCAGTGGACAGACTTGAGGTCACAATAGCGGGAGATGAAATTGTCAGAGTCGCTCGGTGAAGTGAGGACAGCCTGGCGGATATGGTCTGTCGGTATCAGGTTGCCAACTGCTTGCCAACACCTC
>CAUYQU010015480.1:0-23284 GCA_963574635.1 Cheracebus regulus
CCGGGGGCAGGAAGGGGGAGGGGATTACCTGCGGGTCGGCCGCGGAGGGGCGGGGCTCCGTGGAGGTGGGGGGCCCCGCCGGCACGGGGAGGGGGCGCCGGAAGAGCCTTGGACCCGCCGACCTGGAGACCCGGAGAAAAACTGTGGGGAAGCCGGGAAAAAAAGGTCCTGGGCCTAGGCCGGCTGGGGTGGAAACTGAGCAAGAGGTTTTGGGATGGGCAACTCTAGGTCCAAGCCTCTCCTGGAGGTAGGAAAGACATGACAGCTAGTTTCCAAACTGAGGTCAGGTCCTGACCACCTTCGGTTGACTTGGGAATCAGCCTCCCCAGACAGACAGAGAGAGAGAGAGAGAGAGAGAGAGAGAGAGAGGTGTACGGGTGGGTATGATGGGCGGGAGGGTAGGGGGAGGCAGGAGCTGGGTTCTTACCTTCTTCTTTTCTCCCCTCCTCCTCACCCCATCTCTTCCCTCTCTTCCTCTTCCCTCAGCCCCTCTCCTTTTGCCCTCCCCTCCCCCTCCACCATGAAGGCTGTTTTTGTTCCTCCTCCTGGCCTAGCCCCTGAGGTGTGCAAACAGGAAGGACCTCTCCCCGGGCGGTGAGTAAGGAGGGAAAAATGAGGTGTTGAAAAGATGACAAGTCGCCCTGTCAGAGCTCACCTTGGCAGGGAGCAGGCGGCAGGGGCCTGCGGGTGGTGGGGGGAGGTCGGCCCTGGAAGCCAGCCTACATGTGCCCAGAGCCAAGCAAGCTGATACGCAACAAGCAGGCACTGTGTATGCGTTTGTTTGGTTTAGAAAAGTCTAGCCCCCTCCCATTCCCACCATCAAAGATTCCTTCCTTTCCTTCCCAGTAGGAAGAGTACAAGCCGCTGGGCCAGGGTTTAGTGTGTGATTGAAGGAGGAGGGCCAGTGGGAGGGGGCTGGGCAGGAGGCCCAAATCCGTCCCTTCTAAACTCCAAGCCTTGGATCTCAAAGCCTCCTGGACATCCCTTGCATGTTTCAAAGGCACCTCGCACTCGACATATCCTAACCTGAATTCATCATTGCCACTTTCCACACCCGTGCATTCGATCTCTCCTATATGGCTCCTATCTCAGTAAATGACCTTTTCCTTCAGTCACCCAAGCCAAAATCTTGGGAGTCATCCAAGACTTCTTCATATTCCCATTTGGATTGGTCTCCCCATCTGGTCAGTTCCCTCTTACCTCTCAAATCTGTCTCATCTCTCCTCCCTGTGGCCACCACCCTATTTCAGTTTCCTTGATTCATTTACTCATTTAAAGTTTTTATTAAGCTCCTCCCATGTGCCAGTCACTGTGCTAGCCACTGAAGATTTGGCTGTGAATAAATCCAATCTGGTTCACACTCCCATGGAGTTTTGTGTCAGGCTCAGCTGGGCTCACTGCAGTGGGATGGGGCCAACAAGACAAACCAGAACATGATGGTTAAAAGCAGAGATTCAGACCAGGTGCGGTGGCTCTCACCTGTAATCCCAGCAATTTGGCAGGCAGAGAGGCAGGTGGATCACCTGAGGTCAGGAGTTCGAGACCAGCCTCATCAACATGGTGAAATTCCATCTCTACTAAAAATACAAAAATTAGCCGGCCTGGTGGCATGTATCTGTAATCTCACCTACTTGGGAATCTGAGGCAGGAGAATCACTTGAACGAGGGAGGCGGAGGTTGCAGTGAGCCAAGATTGCACCACTGCACTCCAGCCTGTGAGACAGAGTGAGACTCTGTCAAAAAAAAAAAAAAAAAAGCAGGGATTCTGGATCCAGTCTGCCTGGGTTCGGATTCTGACTCTACCACTTATAACTGTGTGGCCTTGGATGAGTTACTTAATCTCCCTGTGCTTCAGTTTTCTTGTGTGGAAGATGCAGGTGACGATAGCACCTACCTCAAAGGGCTGATCTCAGGGTTGACTGCATTGATATTTTAAAGTGCGAGCTAGCACAGTTTTCTATTTGCATTGTTAATTTTATTATTTAAAATATGCAGTGAGGCAAGGCCTAACCATAAACCAAGTTCCAGGAGTCCAGAAGGAGGCCAGGCTGGGCTGGGAAGCAGTGAGTTGGATTGCAAGAAATACGGCAGCAGGAGCTTGCCATGGTCCTGTCAAGAAGTCAGCATGGGGAAATCCAACTGAGTCCTCATTAGCTGGCAGACGCCTGTCATAGGACCTCCACGTACAGCATCCAAAAATCCAAAGGATAGGAAGCAAAGGGTAGCACAACAGTTACTGCCAAGAAGACTGGAGTAGCAGCTCCAGCTCTGCTGCTTCCTAGCTATGTGACCCTAAACAAGTCATTTCCTCTTCTGAGCTTCAGTTTCCTAAGGATGGCAGTTAGCAAGTGCCGAGCACTTACTATGTGAAAGACACTGTCCTACACACCTGCTCCCTGCAAAGGGAGTGACTATTATTTAACGCCCATTTTGCAGATGAGAAAACTGAGGCACAGAGCCCTTCAGGCTCTTGCCCAAGGTCACAGAGCAAGTAAAATGCAAAACTAAGACCTGAAGGCAGGTATCTTTGAGACTAGCGATCAGAGCACCTTCCTTTTAGACCTGCTGTGAAAATTCCCTGAGATGATACTTAGGGAAGTGTTTAGTAGGCTGGCAGGCTGCCCAGGAAGGACTGTCTTCAGACTGTGGGCTTTTGCCACTGGGCTGAGGCTACAAAGGCTAGACCAGCAAGAGGAAGCCTGAGCCTCAGGCCTCAAACAGGCCCTGAGGTAGCACCAGCAACTCCGGGAACAGGCCAGAATTCCGCTGGTCAGAAGCAGGGCTCAAGGTCAAGCCTGGGCTAGTGGCCAAGGGAACTCGAACCGATAAGACTGAGGGCAGAGACCATTTTTGTCATGTTTGGATTCCCCAGTGCTCCACCAAAGGAAGTACTTAATAAATATAGGAAGGAAATGGCAATCTAGAGTGCCTCCTGTGCACAGCCACTGCACTAGTCCCTCAGGTCCTCTTTGAAGCTGTTCTGTGAGGTTATTATCCCCCTTTAACTGACAAGGAAACTGAGGCTCAGGAAGGTGGAGTGTCTCACTAAGGGCCTAGAGCTGATAAGTAGTCAAGTGACTCTTTGAACCTACAGAATGAAAAAAAAAAAGGACAAAGAACCCCTCCCATTCATGGCAGGGGAGGAAAGTGCATGTTAACACCGAAATTGACAATACTCCGGTGAACATGGGCCTTACCACGGACCTTACCACCTCTGCCTCACACTACCCATCTGCAGCCAATGGACCAGCTCTACCTCTGCAGAACCAACACAGGATTAGATCTGTACTTATATGTCCTAAGCCGTCACTGACAACCCCTGGGGACTGGGCCGTAGAAGTCCCCACCCTCGCTGGCCCAAAAACCTGGTGCTGTGGGACTTTTTCACGTAAGAACAAAGAGACCAGCAGGAATTTCCCACTCCCACAGCCCTAGATAAGATCCCAGGTCAGCTACTCTCTCAGCTGAGATGACGCTGGGCAAGCTTTGGACCTTTCTTTCCCCAGTGCCCAGCCTGGGAGGGAGGAGTCGATGTGGCAGCCATGTCTAATCAGGCGGGGGGCCCCATGACACAGAAGCTCCTTCATCTAGGCCTGAGGAGGGGTCAGACTGGGGCTCTGGGAGGGGCCAGAGGAGACACAGAGCCCATCCAGCCTGGACCAGCCCACATTCCTCAGCGGGCCTGGATGGGGTGGGCACACGCAACAGGAAGCCAAGCCCTTCACCAAGACAGGCTCAGCCACCATCTGTGCATGCAGACAGCGGTGAGCAAAGGGCCTGGGCCAGCAGAGTCAATTGCACAGAAAAAAAATAGCAAACATTTTGTTTCGCTCCCCTACCTCACCCACCATCATGCAATACTCCGCTTCCAAAGGGAATGTTGAACTCCTGCTATTTTTCTCCAGACTAGGGCCAGGCATCCGGAGTCAGTCTTGCTAAGTTGCTGAAAGAACGATGAGGTGGCTGGATTCTTTCTGCCCAGGGAGTGGTTTTTTTTTTTCTTCTGAACCTTGGGCTCCCACTGCTCCCGCCCAGAAAAAAAGAGCTAGGAAAAATAACAACAAACAATAACAGTACCATTAATATGGTATAGTATAATTTTTGTCTATCCATCATTTCATTTGCTCATTCCCACCACACTATGGGATAGGGATTTTTGGGTCTCATTTTATAAATAAGCAAACCAAAGCCGAGAGAGGGCATATGCTTTCTCAAGACTCACAGCTAATTAGCACTAAAACTGTTTCAGACCCAAGTCTGACTCCAAATGCTGTGGTCGTTCCACTAAGCCACACTGCCTGGGTGCAAAGCCTCTTTGCACCTCCAACAAAGGACCAGGGTGGCCAACAAGGGCCCGCTTGACTTCCCTCAGGAAGATTCCAGCTTGAGTTTAAGTCAGTGGTCGAGCAACATTTTAATTGTCTTTTAATTGTTTCTCCTCAATCACCTGCTTGTTGAAGAGAAGTTACGAAATGCCCTTAGAAAGAAAGACAATTAAAATTACCTGCGTCCCACCAGGGAGAGAGAACCACTGTTAGCTAACTTCATGGTAGGTTTGCTGATCATCTTTTTACTATGCACATATACAATGTGGAGATCTCTTTTACATACCTGAGATCATGGTGGACCTGCTTTGAGTGCTGGGCCACTTTCCACCCCGACACCATATCTTCATGAGGCCAGCTCGGCTGTGTTCTTCTACTCCCTTGGAGACCTGCTGGAGCCAAAATTTCTGATTCTCCACTGGGGGCCTGGCCTTATAGCTGAAAGTCCTGACTGGCATTTTCCCATTTATATGCTGACAATAGACTCCCCACCTCATTACTACATTACTAGATGTCACGTGGGAGGGTCTTTCTTTCACAACTCAGGGTGTCTCTCTCTCTCTCTCTCTCTCTCTCTCACACACACACACACACACGCACGCACGCACGCGCGCACACACACGGTACTATTTCATACCTCCAGGCCTTTGTTCATTCAGTCTCCTTTGCCTGAGTTTTCTGCCCTTTTTTCTCCCTCCCTCCCCGTTTCTCTGTCTCTGTCATGTATGCACGTTAAAAAAAAAGAAAGAAAGAAAGAAAGAAAACAAACAAAAATAAAAATCGAATTAACAGAACAAAAACTCCAAGAGGGAAAAGAGCACACCGTGAGAAGTGAGGAGCCTCTTGTCTCTGACCCGGCCCCTGTTTCTTATGCATCGTCTTTCCTGAGATATTCTGTATATTGGTAAGTACAAATGAATATGTATCTTTTGTGAAAGGTAAATGATAATAAGTGCCCACTGTTGGAAGCCTTGCTTTTGTAAGTTCTTGATTTTTTGATACTGTTGCATGGCAGTAACTGTGGATGTGCCTCATGCTGGGTACAGGCTGTCTCGAGAACTATCTGACGGCTGTGCCATAATTTATTAAAGCAGTCCCCTAGTAATGGACATTTAAATGTCTTTCTGTCTCTTGCTACTACAAACAATGCAACAGTAAAGATACTTGCACAAAAAACCTTGTGCTTTTGCACATGTAACACAAATTCCTACTAGTGGAATTGCTGGGTCAGAGAATATGTGGATTTTAAATGTTAATAAATTTTACTAAAGGGCCCTTCAAACGAATGGTAGCAATTGACACCCCCACCATCAAAGACAACCCGACAAAGAAAACATAGAAAGGGCACTCATCCTATACTCCTTTTCCTTACCTGGCTGTTGCCTCTGAGGCCCAGCCCCCTCCCAGGTGGGCCAGCCAGGCTCTCTGCTCTCAGGTCACCCTGTGCCCGCCTCCACATCGCCCTTCACAAAGAAGATGGCAAACACCTGTTTGTCTGTCTCCCACACTGGACTGTGAGCTTTTTGAGGGAAAGACTAAGCCCTGCTCATCTCTTGCAGGCCCCAGTTGGACACATCACAGGCAGAAGGTCAATCAATATTTATTGAACTAAACTAGTCAGCTCTGAACCATCATCTTTGAGTGCAAGAGTGGGCAGAAATGTGTTTGCTGAATGCAATGTGAGCATGGTCCTGACTGAGCAGCGCCTTGGACTTGGTTCCCTGGGTCCCTGCAGGTCTGTTTCCATGTGTTTGGTGGCCCAGTCCCTGATTCCCTTCAGACTGGCTCCCAGGCCCTGCTTTAGTCACACACCTCTGACTATGAGCAGACACTGTCTACTAGTCCTCAGCTCCCATGGAAAAACCCTTCTATGTATGTGTCTTGTTTCTCTTCTTCCTCCTACCCAAGTGCCTGGTTTCTATTGTCTGGGTGTCCCAGGCTGCTCTTGCCCTGGTCCCACAGTGTTCTACTTGGAGGCAGGTAACACACAGTGCTTCTGACCAGAGGGCGTGAATGGGGTCTAGCTGCAGCCAGTTGGGGCTTCTATACTGACATCCAGGTCCCTGCATGCTCCCCCTGCCACGCTGGGACAAGGACAGATGGAGATAAAGCATCTTTGCTGCTCTCCCCCACCCAGCAAACATGCTCTTCTTTGTCTTCAGGATGCCATCACCTTTCTGCACGTTGCTCTCCTTACCACTCACCTGGGGTTGATGGCAGGGTCCAGTGAAATCAGAGAATGCAAAGGAGTCTGAGGAAATGTTATCCAAATGTGAGAGATTGTGAAGTCTCACCCATGTTTTACCTCCCTTCTTGGGATAGTGAAGTCCACAGGGAGGAAACGGGGGAAGTAAGGCCTGCAGGGGTCAGCAAAACCCACAGCAATAGGCCTAGCCACTAAGTAAGTCCCAGGTTGCAGGCGCAAATGCCAAGGCAGGCTGAAAGGGTTGCCCAGGGATCCCAGAACCTGGCTTGCTCCACGCCAGACCTTATGCAAGGCTGGGACCATGTCGGCAAGCACCCTATCAGCTTCATGTTTGTCAGAGGTTCAATCCAGGCTAAAGAGGGGTGTGCTGAGGCGGGTTGCCATGTATTTCTCCATCTGCAGATAAACACCACCTTCTCTCCACAGGCCTTGGGCCTGAGAACAGCCTCTGAAACACTGGGGATTCCACAGGACAAACAGAAAATGGGATAGAGGTTAAGAGTTGAGAGGGTGGCAGGACGGGAGGGGCGCCAGGGCCTTCAGAGGCTGGGGCTGGGAGTGAGGCTAAGCTTGGTCCAAGCCCCCATGACTCCTACTGGGTTCTCTGAATACAGCCCCTGCCTGAGCCTACCTTGGGAGAAGAATCTATTCACCCTGTCACCAAGTGTTGCTGGCCACTTTTGTGCCAAGCAGTGCATGCCAGGACTGTAGAAATAGCTCACATAGCTCTTTACCTCAAGAACTTAGAGATGGGAGACACAGAGAGGGAAGGAGCTAGGAGATATTGAATCTTTTTCTCAGGAGCTGGCAAATGAACTTTTTAAAAGATTAACAGAAGTCAAACAGAGCTGGAAAGGACATTTCAGCTCAGAGGTCCTTAGGCACTTCCATGGAAGGGTTTCACTAGAACAAAGGGTTAAGAGAAGGGTAGGGACTTCAGGCACAGTAAGAGCTTCTGATGGTTCAGCTGTAGTACCAGCCGTGGAGACCACCTCAGGAAGTTACAGGGCTCTCTTGCAAGATGTAGTGCTTTATGCTTCGAATGAATGACCCAATCCGAGGCTATTTCACAGCCAGAAAACAAGGCCAGAAACCCAGAAGTAAAGTGTGGCGGGTGATACCTTCAGTGAAAATCCAAACAACTTACTCTCATACATGACTGCTTCACGTCTGGAGGCCCCTGAGGCCTGCTGTTCTAAAACCATGACTCCGGGTGCCAATGACAGGTCCAGTGCATCATAAACAGAAATTGCCTGACCCTTGGCCACGTGGAATATCTCATATGATGAGGAAAACAGGCACAAAAGTGGGCTGTGGTGTTGGCAAGTGTACCACTTCGGGTTCCTAGTTACAAACAACAGAAACCAATGCTAGTTTAATAGAATCAGGAAAGTTTTACTGGAAAGCTATAGAAGAGCTTGGGGAATTGTTAGAGAGGCTGGAGAATCAGAAACTGGCAGGAGCAAGGGAACTAGGCAGCCAAGGACACAGCCACATTCTGCCACAGGAACTGTTGGCCACCAGCACTGTCGGCACGGGACTCACACCACTGTCGCCCCGGGCCACTGCTGCTGCCGCCACCAACATCCCCACAGCAGCGTGAGGACAAATGCTTTAGGACCCCTGCTCCTCTTTCTCCCTCCAGCCTTAAAGTACTGGGCACGACTGTATGATGGGCTTAGTTGACATCCCAGGTTCAAGTTGCAGCTGCTCAGGGCCCCAGGAGCACAAGTCTTGGGACTGTGGCTTTCCTTGGTAGAGCATGCTTCAAGTCCACGGAGACACTGCAGTGGCATGTTGCTCCAACACCAGCAGGGGGCTTTGGGTGCCTAGTAGATATCCTTTTCTGTGCTTAGACTAATTCTGACTAAAATACAAATTAGGATCGCTGCTATGCAATAGCAACAGAAAGGAAGGTCATTAGGACCCAAGCATGCTCCTAAAATACCTCCTTACGTGGTGCCAATCTGAGCACAGCAAAAGTTAATGGCAAACCTCCAAAACCCCACCCTAAAAGGGCTCTCCAGGGACTCAGACTCCTGAGCCTCCAAAACCAGCTGAGGTGCTGGCTGAAGGCCAAGGGGAAACCTAGAATGACTTGTGAGGGATGAAGTCATAAATATCAGCTTGACCAGTTGCAGAAAAAAGAGCTGCGGTTTTGACCCACATTTCTGTGCTAGCAGTGAGAGAAGAAGAATGACATCTTGCTTTTCTTTTCTTTTCTTTTCTTTTGAGACAGTCTCACTCTGTCTCCAGGCTGGAGTGCAGTGGCCCAATCTCGGCTCACTGCAACCTCCACCTCCCAGTTTTTAAGCGATTCTCCTGCCTCAGCCTCCCGAGTAGCTGGGATTACAGGTGCGTGCCACCACACCCAGCTAATTTTTGTATTTTTAGTAGAGATGGGGTTTCACCATGTTGGCCAGGATGGTCTCGATCTCTTGACTTTGTGATCTACCTGCCTCAGCCTCCCAAAGTGCTGGGATTACAGGCGTGAGCCACCGCGCCCAGCCTTGCTTTTTCTAAATTGGAAAATTCTTTGGTTTTGCTTGTTATAATAATGTTCATGAAAATGCACTGACACTGTAAAAAATATTAAGCAAATTCATTATTTCAGGTGAAAAACAAAAGCGTCCTTCCTCACTGCTTTCCCCCAATCCTCTGTCCCTCCCCAGAGGGAACCTCTGCCATCAGGCATGTCACCTTCCAGACATTCATATAAAGTTTGGTTTTGTAAGGTTTTATTTTACACAGACACCGTACATGTTGCTCTACACTATGCTTTATTTATTTAACACCGTCTTGGAGACCTTTTCATATCAGTACCTCCAACTTTTAACTGCTGCATAGTTTTAATTCCATACTAGCAAAGAACCCAGGTTGGGGTGAAGGACATGTACCACTTGAATATGTTGATAGATAGCTACTACCCAAACTATTCTCCAAAAATGCCGCTGTAGTTTATATGCACGCCAACTGCATGAGTCTTCTCATTTCATCTCTTCCTAGCCCAAACTAGATATTATCATGAAGAAAATTATTGCTTTCTAGGCCGGGTGTGGTGGCTCACTCCTGTAATCCCAGTACTTTGGGAGGCCGAGACCGGCAGATCACCTGAGGATGAGAGCTCGAGACCAGCCTCAGCAACATGGAGAAACACCATTTCTACTTAAAACAAAAAAAATAGAACATTAGTCGGGTGTGGGGGCACCTGCCTGTAATCCCAGCTACTTGGGAGGCTGAGGCAGGAGAATCGCTTGAATCCGGAAGGCAGAGGTTGCGGTGAGCCGAGATGGTGCCATTGCACTCCAGCCTGGGCAACAAGAGCGAAACTCCAACTCAAAATTAAAAAAGAAAGAAAGAAAGAAAGAAAAACTATTGCTTTCTGATAGATGTAATATGTTTTACTGGTGTGTTAATTTACATGTCACCGATTATGAGTCAGGCTGAATGTGAACAATATCCAGCATGTTGGAGATGTGGGAAAATAGCACTCAGAAACTATTAGTAGGAGCATGGATGAGTACAGTCACTTTGAAAAGCAATTTGGCAATATCTAGTTAGGTGAAGATGCTCAAACCCTAGGACCCAGAAATTTCATTTCCATATACTTACCTCTAGAGAACCTCACACATGTGCACAAAAGTACATCTTTTTAGTATGTTCATTGCCGCAAAATGCTGGGAAGAACCTAAATGTCCACCAGTAGGGAAATGGATAAATAAAGTGTGGTAATTCATACAATTAAATATTTTGTATACCGCAGTTAAAATGCATGAATTAGATCCACATATATTGAAATGGCTAAGTCTTGAAAACACTGTTGAGTGTAAAATTCAAGTTGCAAAATGATATATACAGTCTATCAAGTAAATCCATTTTAAAAACATTAATACTCTATTTGATTATGGATATTTATATACACACATATACATATATACACACACTCATATATATCTCTAAAGACATATACAAGAAGTAAACACACCATTTTCTGGGTAGTGCTTACCTCTGTGGAGGAAAGAAGGTAAATATGATTGGTGAGGAACTTCACCTGTGTCTAAAAATTTTTATTTATTGGAAAGAGAGAGAGAGACAAGGGAGGAGGGGGAGAAAGGGGGGGGAGGGAGGGAGAGAGAGAGAGAGAGAGACAGAGACAGAGACAGAGACAGAGACAGAGACAGAGAGGGAGATCTGAAGCAAATATAGCCAAATGCTAAAACCTGTTCACACTGTGTAGGCGAGTTCCTGTATTTTCCTGTATCACTTTGTGTGGCATATTTTTTTTTCTATTCCTATCCATGTCACTGTGTTAAGCTATAAAATTGGCATATAGCTTTATTTTTTTGGACCCATTCCCTCTGAGAGTTTCTTTCTCAAAGGTGATTTTAACTCATTCATCCCTACATTCGGTTTGGACTTAATCCTACCATTGTTTTGCAGCTATACTATGCTTTCTTATTGTTTCTTTCTTTCCTTCTTTCTTTTCTTCCTTCTTCATCTACTCGACCTTTTTCCCTGCAGCAGTTGGACAATCATACACTTTATTCCTACTATTAAAGCCACTGCCCCCTCCTTTTTTTTTTTTGCAACTATTGAAGTCAGCATTTCCAATGAAACTAAAGTTTTTGATGCAAATTCAAGGGATCAGCTAAAAAGTCATTCAGTACCACTGCTTCAGACAAAGCCAAAAAATTCCATTATACCATGTAAAATCAAAAGAAAACTTTAATAAGCTTTTACGGCACTGCAATTACAGGAACATCGACCCATAACATGCAACAAAAATGATTTTGCCTTTCAGACATATTTAATAGATAAATCTGACATTACAAGTAACAGCAACACATTCTACTGAAGAAAACAAATGCGATTTAACTTTCAGGTTAGAAAATGTTCTTACTGCAATCTCAAGTAGCATTTGGAAAGTTGAGTTTTCCCTTTTCTAACCTCTAAAAGGTGACATGATTTTTAATGCAATCATACACCAGTGTTTTCACATTGGAAATAATCACGAGGAATCAACAGGTTTAGGCTAATTCACTGACTGGTTTTATTTACATTGTTAATTTCAAGAGGGCTCCTGCAGTATTGTGGATTTCAGATGGGGAAAATAACCAGACCAGGAGTAAACAGCCTTGGTCTTTAGAGTGAGGGAGGGAACATGCAGCGGCACACGGGGCAGGTGCCTGACTTCTGAAGCCAGATGGACACACAGGGCTTGTGGAAATAGTGATGACAAGGCAGCTCAGTTGCCACCTCCCCCTTCACATATTCGCTACAGCAGATGGGGCAGCACATCTCCTGACCAACTGCGCCATGATCTTCAGTGACCAGGATCTCAGGAAGAGTGTCAATGCTCTCCTTGCTTGCTGGTGGATTGGCCACCTCTACATCCACTGCAAGAGACTCTAAGTGTGCAAGGGCAGTTTCCATTGCCTGGGCCAGGCGTTCTTCAAGTGCCATGTAGGTGAGGAACTGCGGATCCACGTAGGATATGGCTTCAGCCACACCTAACCCATCTGCAAATCCATCAAAGAGGCTCCAATCCACTTCTAGGTCATCACTCACACTGGAGTCATCTTCAAGGTTGTTGTTTCCATCCAGCATGCACACCCCAGGTTGCATCAACTCGTGACCAGAATCATTATCCCCTTCACTGCTACTCTCAGTCTCATTGTACTGGAGCCAAGGAATTTCTCCTTCTTCCAGGGAAGCCTGCTCTTGCTGAAGAGATGGTTCTCGAACTTCTTCAAGGTAATTGCTGCCATTGCTGCCAGCACTGGCCCCGGCACCAGCCCCGGCGCTGGCACTAGCACCAGGGACAGGGCCGGGGCTGGCACTCACCCTAGCCTGCGGAGGTTCCCACTCTTTTTTCCCCGGCAGAGTCTCCCAGCTTTCGCCACTGGAGGACAGGGTTTGCTCTCGGCTTCGATAACTGCGACGCAGAGCAGCAATCCACTCTTTGTCACTGTCCGAGTCTTCGTCGCAGTATTTGTAGTAATCATCATTGTACATCCAGAAATCAGGGTCGGCCACGGTGCGTCGTCGTCTTGGCACCTTTTCTGGTTTTACTTGATCACTCCTGGCTTCCCGCTTGTCCTCAGGGTACTTTGGCTTGGAATCGCCACTTGAACTTTCGCCTCTGCCTCTTCTTGCCAGGCCATCCGAATGGCCTTCGTTGTTGGTGGTGGTATCCCTCCACCTCGAAGTACTGTGTGGCATATCATCATCATCATCAGTATCAAAAAAAATTTTTGGTTTCACACAGTTTGGACTTGCCAGGTTTTTTATTTTGGGCCTGACCACAGGTTCCTCTGCACTCTTTGGGGTGTTTTCCCCACCACCACAAATACTCACAGGAGCCCTGCTGGGACGTGCAGGGAAATTCTGCTCCCTCCTCTCCCTCTCCAAGCTGTCACCTTTTGTAGCCACCTTGCCTTCAGCAGAAGAAGACTGTGAGACCACACTATTTTGTGGCAGGAAGTCAGCTCTGCTAGCTGAGCATCTTGCTGCACGGACTGGGTCTAACTTGTCTTGCTCCTCTTTCACATCACGGCTAAAAGTAGAGCACTGTGGAGATGGCCCAGCCAAAGACCTTGCCCCTTTCTCTGGGTCATACAGCTTATCATCTTTAAACTTGCCAGTTTTCCCTCTCACTGGCAGTCGCTCAACAGGCCCAGCCTCCTCCTCCTCACTGTCATCTGCCCCATAAGAGTCAATATGTCCATAGGTCAATCCTCTTCTGCTACCCGAAGCCCTGTACTCTCTCGGCGGATACCTGGAATAGTCCTCATTATCAATATTCAGGGTGGTTCCCGAACTCTCACTGTCGTCCCAACTACGACGAGTGGTGGAAAATGGTGATCGGCTCCTCTTGGTGGTTTGACTGGGGGCTGTTCTGTGCATTGGGACTTTGGAGTTCGTCTTTCTCTGGCTGGCAATCCTTTCCTGCTGGCTTGTGGATGGCCTGAAACTGACATAAGCATGACTTCTTCTATGCCTCCTACCTGTATTGGACTGATACCCTCCTGTTGGTTCGGGCGATACAGGCTTGCTAGATTCCTGACCCATCACTCTGACTTTAGAGGGTTTCCAATACAGCTGGGACTTGGGTAGGAAGGCTCCTGCTCCCAGCACACGTTTTTGAGATGGGAAAGTAAAATCAGTTTAGAATAAAGGAGCAGGGAGATTTACTTTCACTTCAGCAGGCAGGTAACAGAATAAGGGGCCTTTAAAATTAGTTTCACTTTCTTCTAAGGCCTGGAGTAACATTCCAGTGACTGTCGGGTGTAGACCTGGAACACATTTTTAATGTTGGCAAAATGATTACAAAAGTAGGTTTGCGGGAAAGCCAGACTTAGGGGAGAATCTGACGGAAGGTGGGGGTGACCGGATGCTTGGAAGGTGGGCGAAGTACTGTGGAATTGTGCCAACGTGGGGAGAGGAAAGACTGCTGTGGTTTTTTTTATGGGGTGTCTGCATTTTTCTGAGCACTGCAGACACACAGGAGAAATGCAAATTGGAATAGAGTGGAAAATACAGATCACTGTATGTGCATGAGTGTCTATGTGTCTGTCAGGAGAGGGACAGGTGGAAGGGGACCAGCAATCCTGCAATAGACAGATGTTTATGTTTGTAGGGGGAAAATGTATGAGTGTTAGCATGAGACCCATTCTGGGTGTGGATATGAAAATGACAGGCATGGGTGGGGTGGCTTTGGTGGAGAGGAGTGCGTGGATATATGAGGAAAGGGAAGGTGTTTGTGTGTGTGGCGGCTGAAACTACAGAAGGATGTCCATGTTTATGTGTATGTCATGAGCAGGGGAGCGTATGGTTGGCAATGGAGAGGAGTGTCCGAGAGTGTGTGTGTGTGTGTGTGTGTTAGTCAAAATGGGAGGCAACGATGGAGAAATGTCAGTGTGAGGAAATGCAGCAGGCACAAATGGAAGCGGGGCCTGGGGGGCAGCACTGGAGACAGATGTGCTTGAGGTGGATGGAACAGAGGCTGACAATCAAAGAATGAGGTCTGCCTCCTGTGTGGATATGGCAAGGAGGGCAGCAGGTGTTGTCCCTGTAGAAGGGTTTATGTGAGTGTGAGTGTGCCCACCTCGGGGACAGCAAAGGAGAGCTGTGTCTGACACATGTGACAGAGGGAGCAGGAGAGGAGAGCATTTGAGAAGGGGGTGTGAATGAGCACATGTGGCTGCATATGTATGTCACTGCCCAGCAATAGAAGGATGTCCGTATGTGTGTATATGACAGGCAGGGAGAAGGAGGGTGGCCGGAGGGGGTGTGTGTGCGCAGGCATGTGTTCGCGAGAGCATGCAGAGGCTGAGCAGGGGAGGGGGCCGGTGCTAGAGGTGTGTATGTGGTAGCTGGGTAGAGGACGGGAAGGCACTGGAGGGTGTCAGAGTGTGAGGGTGTGTGAGAGGGTGTGTGCTGCGTGTGCGTGTGCATGCGTGGGGGAGGGGACGCACTGGAACCTTGAGGATGGAGGGGCAAGGAGGGGTCTGCAATGGAAGGCTTCTGTACGCGCGCGTGCTCACGACACACGGAGGGGGACACAATGTCTTAATAAGAAGTGGGAAAAGGCTATCGGGTCAAACGGGAGACCCAAACCGATGTGGCAAGGGAGAGGGAAAATGAAAGAAAAGGGCGTGCATGGGTCTACTTTTCCGTGAGAATAATTATTTTTTCCTGGCAAATTTTTCCCTGGGGACGGTATTTTTACCTAAAAATCTTAACCATTTACCATTGACAAAACAACAGCAAAATATGGGAAGAAAGGCTACGGAGTGCTCCGCAAAGGGGCTGAAGAGGGAAGAAGGAAGGAAAGGGGAGGAGAGGCAGGGAGAACTGGGAGAGGGCCGCGACCACCACTGCCCTCCCAATGGCGATGAAAGCCACTCGAATGGGGACCGCGCCACACGCAAGGGGTTCCGGCAGAGGAGGATGCAGCCCCAAAACAGGCCGATGGAGGACATGGGCCTCACTCTGCAGTCAGGTCCCGCGTCCACCCCACCCCTTCCCGAGGGGCTAACCTGAAAAGCAGTTCCCAGGAACCCCCCAAAATCCTCGCCCCCGTGCCTGGCCACTAGCCCCAAGCCCGGCTACTCGCGCCACCGCCAGCTCACCGATGAATCGAGGAAACAATCAGCCTTTCACTCACCAAGTCCAGAAAGCCACACGCTCTTCAGAGAAGCAGAGCTCTCAGACCTCCGATCGCCACGACCGCCAGAGCCGCTGCTCCGGGTGCTGAGCTCCTCCCCTGCCAGACAGCAGTGGGGCGGGCGGCGACTGCGGCGGCGGAAGTGGCTGTGAAGTCAGCTGGAGCCCGCCCCCTTGATGTGGCGGGGGCGGCAGCTGCTCTCCACAAATCAGGGTGGGCCCGAGAGCATTATTTCGTTGTAAATGATAAAATCGTCAAGGATACAGAAAAGGACAGGGAAAAATGTCACCGTCACCCAGCTTTAACAAATGTTAAACATTTAGCTTAATTCCCTTCTGGATTTTTTAATAAAATGAAATTTGCAGATTCTTTCTGATTAAGTCCAACGTGAAAGTAATTATGTTACTATATCACATCCTACGTTATGTGTTATGGTTGTACTGAAAGTATTAAAACTTGGAAACTATATTTAGGGTCGCAGTAGGCTTAAATTTGTTTTAACTTGATGGTTGAAGCAAATTGAAGCTGTTTAGTGTTGAATTTGTTGCTGCTCATCACAAAACCAAGCTTCTCTTTCAAAGAGATCATAAGACACAACACAGGTTCATATTCTGGTATTGCATTGCAGTTTAAAAATATTGCAGTAATGCCTTTTGGATTTACACAATTTTACTGAAATCTGAAGTCTTTGAATTGCACTTTATAATGAAACTCTAGTATTTCTAGTATTTACAGCCAATGTAAACAAACACTTCGTATGGTCATGACATTAACAAAGTTTTGTTCTTAATGGAAACAAAATGCACAATAGAACAAAAATGTTAGGGATAACAACATAATAGAAATACAATGTATAACTTTCATACCATCAAAGTAATAATATGTGGAACAAAGATAAAAACTCAATCTTAACAAAGAGCAAGAAATGTTGCTGGGGGGGGGGATGCAAAAAGAAAACAAAAATGCGGAAATAAACCCGAATAGATCAGCATGCATTATGGGATAACATCTCCTAATAAAAGCCAAATTCTTATTTTGAGCATTTTGTTTTTAAAAGTCCAGTTATATACTATTTGTCTGAGATTCACCTAAAGCAGAAATAGGAATAAAAAATTTATGACAGTAAAATACTAGCAGAAAAAAAAGGAAAGGAGAGACGGAAGGACGGGAGGGAAAAAAGCAAAAATAGGAAACAAAAGAGGAAAGAGATTCATAACAATATCAATGTCCTAAAAATCAAGAACTCAAAGTAAAAAGCACTAAAGAGAACAGAACAGGTTGTTTTATTCACTGAGAAAGATATGACAAGCTGGTGGTGTGTGTCTGTAGTCCCAACTACTTGGGAGGCAGAGGCACGAGGATTGTGTGACCCCAGGAGGTTGAGGCTGAAGTGAGTGGAGATCGCGCCACTGCACTGCAGCCTGGACAACCAAGCACGATGCTGTCTCAAGACAAACTAATAATAATTAAAGAATTTCATTAGTGAGAAATCTGGAACTATCAAATTTTTTAATGGAGATTTTCATCTAGCAATTCTACTTCTAATCAATTGGTCTACTGTGTATTCTATTGAGACATACTAGTGGAGAAAGATAGGTGAATAGGAGTGTAGCAAGATAATGCAAACAACTTTAATTCTCCTCAACAAATAAATTGTTCAAATTTATTTAAACATGTTGCATGGTAGTTCAGGTACAGACTTGGTGGCTCACACCTTTAATCGCAGCACTCTGGGAGACCAAGGCAGGAGGATTGCTTGAGCCCAGGAGTTCGAGACCAGCCTGGACAACACAGTGAAACCCCATCTTTACAAAAAATGTAAAAATTTCCTGGGTGCCAGTGGTACATGCCTGTAGTCCCAGGTACTTGGAAGGGTGAAGTGGAATAATCACTTGAGCCCAGGAGGTTGAGGCTGCAGTGAGCCAAGACTGTGCCACTGCAATGCAGCCTGGGCAATAGAGCCAGATCTTGTCAGAAAGAAAAGAAAGAAGGAAGGAAGGAAGGAAGGAAGGAAGGAAAGAAAAGAAAGAAAAAGAACATATGTACTGATCTAATATAAATACATTAAGTGAAAAAACCATGTTGCAGAACAGTGCATTTAAAAAAAAAAAAGATATGACAATCACAAAAATGTATGTGCCAAACAATGTAGTTTCAAAATATATAAAGTAAATACTGTTAGAAATATAAAGAGAGATCAGGAAGTCTGCAATTATGATGGGAAACTTCACTTCATTTCTTATGGTATAGATAAGTCAAGTAGACTGCAAAATAATGATATGAGGAGATGAGACAGCACAATATACAGAATGTATACGTATTTTTGTTTTTGAGACAGAGTCTCACTCTGTCACCCAGACTGGAGTACAGTGGGGAATCTTGACTCACCGCAACCCCCATCTCCCGAGTTCAAGCGATTCTCCTGCCTCAGCCTCCTGAGTTGCTGGGACTGCAGGTGCGCACCACCACACCCAGCTAGTTTTTGTATTTCTTAGTAGAGGCGGGGTCTCGCCATGTTGACCAGGCTGGGCTCAAACTCCTGACCTCAAGCATTCTGCCTGAGTCGGCCACCCAAAGTGCTGGGGTTACAGGCGTGAGCCACCATGCCCAACTTGTATATGTATTTTTGGACTCAAAAGAGGATACATTTTCTTTTATAAAAATATTTTTAAATATGTCAATTATACAGAAAAGTAGAGTATAAAATACACATTTGAATGCACCTGTCACATGGATTGAGCAAATTTTATTTTCTCCAGATCCTCAGATCCTTCTGTTTTTGAAACAAAAGAGTACAGTTGAAGCCGTCATTTCATCCTATTCTCTTGACTTCTTTCTTAAAAATAAGCCTTATTTGGAAGTTGATGTGCTTTCGTCTTGTTCATGTTTGTGTATATATACATATTTATGTATTTAAATTATGCAGATGGTGTCATTATAAATGTATACTTTTGAAACTTATATTTTCACTCTATTGTTTTTGAAACTCAACAATTTTTATACCTGTAGATCTAAGTCATGCATTTTAACTGCTGAATATTATTGGATCAATTATCCAATATATTACTGTAGCGTATTATTGTATGGACTTCTTTTGTATAAGTTATCCAATTTATCTCTTTCCCTACTGTTTCCGTTTTGTGCAATTATAAGTGAAGATTCAATGAATAGCCTAGGGCATGTCCTTGGGCCTACATAGAAGAGTTTCTTCAAGGTAGAGTTTCCCAACTGAGTTAGAAGTGTTCTGATATATTGATCCCCTTAGCCCTCCAGGAAGGTAGCTTTAGCTTCACCCAGTGGCTGCCCCTAGGTACCGTTGCCTCTGGCCAAAGGCACACTGTCTGTTCATCCCAGTGAGCTGATACAATATTAGCATTTTAAATATATGTTCTGACGTGAAAAGGATTGAAATAAATTGCTCTAGTCTAAGAACATTGAAATAGAATTTCTTGATCAAAGGGTATGTAGTAGTTATCTACTGCTGTGTAACAAATTTCCCTAAAACATAGCAGCTAACAACAAACATTTATCATATCACAGATTCTATGAGTCTGGAACCCAGACATGGCTTAGTTAGGTGCCAAAGTTTCTTAGGAGGTTGCACCCAACCTCTCATTTAGGGTTGCAGTCTCATTTCAAGGCTCAAGAAGGGTAAGAGGTCCACTTCTAAGCTCTTTTACATGGTTTTTGACAGGCCAAAGAAGACTCATTTCTTCTTTTTTTTTTATTTAACTTTAGGTGTATACTATATGCAGCATTTCTCCCCATGTTATCCCTCCCCACCCTCCCCATACCCCGCTGTCCCTCCCCTACCTCCCCCAACTGTCCCCAGTGTGTGATGCTCCTCTCCCTGAGTCCACGTGTTCTCATTGTTCAACCCATTTCTAAGCTAACTCATGTGGCTGTTGTCAAGTTTTGATTCCTTGTCATGTGGACCTACCCATAGGCTTCCTAAGTCTTCTCACAGCGTGGTAGCTGGTCAGAGAGAGAGAGAGAGAGATCCCAATAGGAAAGATGCAGTCTTTTGATAACTTAATCTCAGAAGTGAGATCCCATCACTTTTGCCATATACTATTTATTAAAAACAAGCCAGGGAATTTGTTCATTTCATCTAAGTTATCAAATTTGTGGCCATAGTTGTTCATAATACTTTTTATTGTCCCTTTGCTGTCCATGAGATAAGTAGCAATGGCTCCTCTTTCATTTCTGATATGAGCAATTTTGCTTACTCTCTTTTTACCTTGGTCAGTCTGGCTACAGGCTTCTCAACCTTGACCTTTCCAAAGAACCCGCTTTTAATTGTATTGCTTTTTCTTTACTACCGTTCTGTTTTCAATTTCATTGATTTCTGTTCCAATTTTTATTGCATTTTTTTTCTGCTTACTTTGGACTGAATTTGCTCTTTTATTTCCTAAGATGGAAGCTTAGATGATTTATTTAAGGTCTTTCTTATTTTCTAATGTATGCATTCAATGCTACAAATTTCCCTGTAAGCACTGCTTTTGCTGCATCCCACAAATTTTGGTAACTTATTTCAAAATATTTTAAAATTTATCTTGACATATCTTCTCTGACTTGTGTTTTATTTAGAAGTGTATTGTTTAATCTCCAAATATTATGGGATTTTCCGGCTATCATTCTTTTATTGATTCCTAATTCAATTTCATTGTGGTCTGAGAGCATATTTTATATAATGTCTATTCTTTTAAATTTGTTGAGGTATGGCCCAATACGTATTCTATCTTGGTGAATGTTCAATGTGAGCTTGAAAAGAATGTGTATTCTGCTTTTGCTGGATGAAGTTGTCTATAAATGTCAATTAGATCCAGTTGACTGTTGGTACTATTCAGTTCAACTGTATCCTTACTGATTTTCTGCCTGCTGAATCTGTCAATTACTGATAGAGCGGTGTTGAAGCCTCCAACTGTAATTGTGGATTTATCTATTTATTCTTGAAGTCCTACCAGTTTTTGACTCATGTATTTTGATGCTCTGTTGTTGGGCACATACACATTAAAGATTGTTATGTCTTCTTGGCGAACTGACGCCTTTTTCATTACATAACATTCCTGTTTATCCTTAATAATTTTCCTTGTTCTGAAATCTGCTGTGTCTGAAATTAACATAGCTACTCTGGGCTTTCTTTTGATTATATATTTCTGAATCCCTTTACTTTTAGTTTATCTGTGTCTTCATAGATAAAGATAAAGTTGGTTTCATGTAGATAATATATAGTTAAGTCTTGTTTTTTAAATCCATTCTGATAGTCTCTTTTAATTGGTGCATTTAGACCATTCACATTTAAAGTGAAAGTTATTATTGATATACTTGGAATAATATCTACCATACTTGTAACTATTCACTATTTCTCACCCTTGCCCTTTTCTTTTTCTTTTCTTTTCTTTTTTTTTTTTTTGAGATGAAGTCTCACTCTGTCACCCAGGCTGGACTGCAGTGGTGCAATTTCAGCTTACTGCAAACTCCACCTCCCAGGTTCAAGTGATTCTCCTGCCTCAGCCTCCTGAGTAGCTGGGATTACAGGCGCCCACCACCACTCTCAGCTATTTTTTTGTATTTTTTTAGTAAAGACAGGGTTTTACCATGTTGGCCAGGCTGGTCTCAAACTCCTGACCTCAGCTGATCCACCCACTTTGGCCTCCGAAAGTGCTTGGATTAGAGGTGTAAGCCACTGCACCCAGCATTTTTTTTTTTTTGAGATAGGGTCTCACTCTGTCACTCAGACTGGAATGCAGTGGTGTGATGTCAGCTCACTGCAGCCTTGTCTCCCAGGCTCAAGTAATCCTCCCACCTCAGCTTCCTGAGTAGCTGGGACTTCAGGCACACACCACCATGCCCAGCTAACTTTTTAACTTTTTGGTAGAGATGAGGCCTCCCTAAATTGCCCAGGCTAGTCTGGAACTCCTGGGCTCAAGCGATCCTCCCACCTCACCTCCCAAAGTGCTGGGATTACAGGCATGATCTGCACCCAGCTTCTCTGATTTTAATGAAGCATCTTATTTGTTCAATTTTCTCTCCTCTCTTAGCATATTAATTTCACTTTTTATTTTTACTTTTTTAGTGATTACTCTAGAGCTTGCAATATGCATTTACAACTAGTCCAAGTTCACTTTTAAATAACACTATAACTCTTCAGAAATAGTCGAGGCACCTTATAACATAATATTTCCAATTCCTGCCTTCAGTCTCTTAGAACTACAATAAACATTTCTGTAATTTATTTCATTAGTATATATACTATAATCATCCAACACACTGTTACTATTTTTTGAATAAACTTATTAGATTAGTTAGTAACGAGAAAAACAAAATATTTTATTTTACTTACACCTTCATTTATTTCTGTTTTAATGTTCTTCCTTTCTTTATGTAGATTTGTATTTCTAATCAATATTATTTTTCTTCTCTCTGAAGAACCTCTTTTAACATTTCTTGCAAGGCTGTTCCTAGAAGTGACATCATAACACTTTTGCCATATTCTATTTATAAAGGTGAATTACTAGGCCTAACCCACACTCAATGGGAGGAGATTACCAAAGGCATGCATTCTAGGAGATGGGGGTACTGGGGGCAGGTGGAGGTTAGAGCATTTCAACCTTAATAAATATTCCCAATCTGCTTTCCAAAGTGGTTGTAACAATTCACATTTTTACCTGAAGTTTATTCACATCAGTATTTCCCCAGATCCTCACCACTCTTGATACAGGCTTTAAAATTGTTGCCAATCTGATGAGTATGGAACACTGGCTTTGCTTTTCCTGAATTACTAGAAAAGTTAAGCATCCTTTCACATTTTTTGACCATTTAGAGCTCTTCTTCTCTGAATTGCTCATTCACATCTTTTGTCCATGTTTCTACTGGGGTTTTCTTGTTATTGATTTCTAGGAGTTCTTTATATATTCTGAAAACCAGATCCAGCTATATTTGTACAGTTGCAAATATCTTCTCATAGAGTTTTCTTCAAATGTAAATATGAATTTATAAAAGCACTTAAAATAAGCCATGGAAGAATTTTTTTTTTTATAATCCTGGAATGGAGAAGACCTTTATAAGTTTGAGGATATATACAACAGCAAAAAAAAAAAAAAAAAAAGAAAGTTTCAACTACATCAAAAAAATCTTCTGGCCTGCAAAAAATAAACAATTCTAAGTAAAGTAAAAGACAAACAAGCCAGACACAGTGGCTCGCCTTGAAAATTTGAAGCCAGGAATTCAAGATCAGCTTAGGCAGCATAGTGAGACCACATTTCAATTTTTTTTTTAATTTTATTTTTTATTGCATTTTAGGTTTTGGGGTACATGTGAAGAACATGCAAGATTGTTGCATAGGTACACATGTGGCAGTGTGATTTGTTGCCTTCCTCCCCTTCACCTATATCTAGCATTTCTCCCCATGCTACCTCCCCCCAACTCCCCACCCCCCACTGTCCCTCCCCTATTTCCCCCCAACAGACCCCAGCGTATAGTGCTCCCCTCCCTGTGTCCATGTGTTCTCATTGTTCAACACCCACCTATGAGTGAGAACATGCGGTGTTTGATTTTGTGTTCTTGTGTCAGTTTGCTGAG
>CAUYQU010015481.1:0-28070 GCA_963574635.1 Cheracebus regulus
GTGGCTCCTCTGCCGGGAATCTCCCGGTCTGTGGGCAACAAAAATTCGTCGGAAAGTGCGGCGTCCACTCGTTCTCTGCGCTTTCACTGGGAGCTACATTCCTGAGCTGTTGCTAATCGGCCATCTTGGATCTCTCTCTTAAATAGAATAATTTTTAAAAATTAAATTGATACAATGTAAATATACAGTGAGGAGATAATTGATCTTCCTGGTTACTTCCCAGGGAAGCAGGCCTTGAGACCCAGATTAGTTTGCAGGGTTTGTGGGGGATGACTCTGGGAATAGTACCAATGAGGGGGTAAGGGAAGTGGGTTGGACAGAGGGAGAAGGTAAGGTGGATGCAGCTGCGACAGCTGCCTCTTCGGTCCCAGGGGATCGAGCTGCAATGGGCCTTCACAGTGTCTCAAACGGAGACTAGGTGGTCACATCGCTCTCCCTCCCCATCAGTCTTGGAGGAGAGTTTGTGAAGAATCTGTTTCTTTGCCTTTTCCAGCAGTCTTGCCCTTCATTTCCTTTATGAATTTCAAACACTCACCAAGTATTTTCTTCTTTCAGAAGTTTATTCTCGGGGAGGTAGCTCCCTAGCTGACCACAGGTCCTGCCTGCATTTGGCCTGGCTGACTCAGTAGGTCAGCACCCAGGCCTGACTCATTCTCTTCCGCTCCTTGTCAACCTCACCAGGGCTTGCTTCCTGGCACCTCATTCAGCTGAGCCCTGTGCCCACCTCCTCTTTGCCTGTGGTGGGTGGGCAGGCCAGGTCAGGCTCACCCTGCAGTGTGGAGGGTGGGATCAGAGGCTTCTGGACAGCCTGGGGGCGCCTCTGTGCTCTCAGCTCAGTTTCAGCAGGAGAGCCATGGCCAGTTATTGAGAAAGCATGCCTCTGTTTCTGGGGTGATGCTGTGAGCCCAGCACCTTCAGCCTGCAGCCTCTAGAGGGGATCTAGTCATGCCAAAGCTCCTGATGCCATCATTGACCTGTCAGAACCCCTCACCTCCTCCTCCACTCATAAGTCATTTGCCCTAAGCCAGCACAGCACTTCGAATTCACACAGTTGATCATCATCTAGGTGTGAATCTCATTTCATTAATTTTTGCCCGGAGATTGGCACTCCCTTTAAAATCTTTTAATGCTTTTGTTTACTGCAAGTTAGTATTCTTCCATTACCTTTCCTTCTGTGTGTGCTCTCTCATGACTCTCTGGCTTTCCTATTATACTTGTATTGAATCTTTTTCAGTCTTCTCCATGTCTCTTAAATTTTTTTTTTTTTAAAGAGAAAGCAAGAAGAAGAATAAAAGAGAAAGAGAGAGAGGGAGTTTTTTTTTTTTTTTTTAAGAGAAAGAAGAATAAAAGAGAAAAAGAGAAAGAGAAAGGGGGAGAAAGAACGAGAATCTTGCTCTATTGCTCAGGATTTCATTTAAATCTGTGAAATGCTATGCAATTACTAAAAAGTGATTTATTTCCTATTATGTGATCACGTTTAGAATGGGTATGATATATTATTGAAAAAAATATATGTTTTGTGGATATGGGGTGGTAAGTTCTGTAAATATTTATTAAATTTGCTTGTTCCAGGTCTGAGTTCAAATCATGTTTTGTTTTTTTTTTTTTGCTCTCCATTAGGTTGGTGAACATTCCTCCATCCCTTTATGTTAAGTCTTTGTGTGTCCTTGCCTATAAGAAAGGTCTGAATACAGCGTACTGATGGGTTTTAACTTTTTATTCAGTTTGTCTATATGTTTTGATTGGGGCATTTAATCTATTTAAGTTTAGGATTAATATTAATATATGTGAGTTTAATACTGTTATTTAAGGCTAACTGGCTGTTTGCCCGTTAGCTGATGTAAGTTCTTCATTGTCGTAATATTGTTTACTTTTTGGTAAGTTTTTGGGATAACTGATGCTGGTTGTTCCTTTCTGTGTATAGTACTTCTTTCAGAAGTTGTTGTAAAACAGGCCTGGTGGTAATGAAATCTCTGAGTTCTTGCTTGTTCGCAGAAAGTTTTATTTTTCCTTCACTTGTATAACTTAGTTTGGCTGGATATGAAATTCTGGGTTCAAAGTTTTTTCTTTAAGGATGTTAAATATTAACCCCCACTCTCTTCTAGCTTGTAGAGTTTCTACTGAGAGATCTGCTGTGAGTCTGATAGCTTATCAGATTCAAATTATTTAAGTAGCCTTTTAACTATCTGTTGGTAAAAGTTAAAACTCAACTATGACACCATCTGGTATTACCGTCTGTTTCAATGTTGTTAGTTTTAAAGTCATCTTTTCCATATTCTCTATAGTAACTAATATTTTTTTAAATTTGCCCATTCTTTTCTGATTAATTTTAATATTTTGTATATTGTTTAAAAGGTCATACTTTTTTGTTTTCACTTTGTATCAATTTATGACTTTTAATTTCTTCTGTAACATGGTTGTACCTCCTTTTTTATTTTTAAACTTACATGTTTTTACCCTTGATGAAGCACATTTAATCAATGTATCTTTTCAAATAGTTTATTTTCATTTATTCTTTCATTATTTTATTGATTTGTATTTTGGTAATGTTAGATTTTGTTTTATTAATTTCACCTTATAATATCTCTTGGCTTATTTTCTTACTTTAAAAAAAATTAATTTCAAGTTTGAAAGAATTAACAAAATAAACCTTAAAATATAAATAACAGCAATTCTTGGCTAAAATAATTTTTTTCTGTAAAAGTACATTGAGATTAGTAGGATAGAACAGACATCAACATTTCTTTTGCTCCTATAATATGCATCTTCCTTGTTTTTGGCAACTGAACATCAATTTCCTTTTGGAGACATGTTGTCCTCCATCCTCAGTCTGTGATCCCACCTCCAAACTTGAAGTATAGGCCTGTGACTGTACTGCATTCAGGGTTCAATATCTGTCTGGATACAGCCAATGGACACATGACCCAAGATGGACCAATCAAATCTCTTCCCAGGGTTTGCTAGAACTATTGGAAAGATGTTGCTTCTGTTCTTCTGAGGTTTCAAGTACTAAGACGTAAGTTGATCCGGAGCTGTTGGGCTGTCTTTGTTGCCATTAGAACCAGTCTGAGAATAAAGTCAACGCAGAACGGGAGAGAAAGAGATGGATTCTTTCTTTTCTTTTCCTTTCTTGCTTCTTTCCTTCCTCCCTTCCTTCTTTGCTTCCTTCTCTTTCTTTCTTTCTTTCCTTTCTTTTCCAAGTCTTGCTCTGTCACTCAGGCTGAAGTGCAACTCACTGCAACCTCTGCCTTCCGGATTCAAGTGAATCTCCTGCCTCAGCTTCCCGAGTAGCTGGAATTACAGGTACTTGCCACCATGCCTGGCTAATTTTTGTACTTTTAGTAGAGACGGGGTTTCCATGTTGTCCAGGCTGGTCTCAAACTCCTGACCTCAAGTGATCCACTCACCTCGGCCTCCGAAAGGGCTGGATTAGAGGCATGAGCCACTGTGCCTGGCCAGAGATGGATTCTTAATGACGTCAGTTGTACCATGGCTGTCACGTCTGGAGCTGATTCGCTCCCTTTCAACATTCTAGTTATGTGGGCAAATAAACTCCCACTTTTGTTTAGTGAGTTTGAATTGAGCTTCTATCACACACCACAGGATGAATTTTGACCGACACAGACCACCGGGTTCCATTTTCCATGAGAATCAGGTCTCTTGGCAGAGGAGGACTAGTGACCCCAGAGACTCAGGTGTCACTTCTCTGTCTTCCCCGGCTGCATCCCTCACGGTTCCTGACTTCCTCCTTCTTGGAAGCACCCATCCCTGGTCTCTTCAGCACTACAACTTCCACATTGCTTGGTTCTCCAAGTCTTCTGGTTGTCTGTTAGATGTTGGTATTTCTTTAACAACAGCAGAGGGAGGGAAAGTAACTTTTAATTAAAAGCTGGAAAATAACTTTTAATTAAAACTTTTGACTTGGGAGAAAGGCAGAATTGCTTAATATTTTGGTTACAGAACCACCTCCTTAATAGGCCCATTTTCCTGGAAAAACAGAAAAACTGCAAAGAGACCAGTCTGTTCAGAGTAGACGGAGGAGGAAGACAGGAAGGAGCTGTGTTCAGGAGCAGAGGCCTCGAAGGCCTGGCTGAAACCCAGCTTCTCAGACTACTGTATGCATAGCCTTTACATTATTGCAGGGAAATAGGACAAATACAGTATGTTTCTTCTGGGGGATCCATTATACTTAAGGACTTGGAGAGAATAGAGTACTTATAAATTAAAACAGATATTCTTCAGAATAAATGGAAAAATTCACATGACTCTTTAAGACTTCAAAGAATTTGTATGCTTATGCAGGCTGCTTCAGCCAACGCATCCCAGATTTTCTGGTGATATACAATTAAGATATAATTTTCCCACCTTAAGGAAGGCCTTTTCCTGACCCCATATTCCCCTCCAGCTCGGCCTGTTTTATCAGATTCTTTTATAGCAAAACTCACTCAAAATGAGGTGTGCAAATTTGCCATCACCATTTCTCATCCTATTCTTTCTTGAACCCACCACATCAGTCTTTTGCTCCAATTTCACTCCTAAGTCCCTAGTAGCTTCCATGTTGCTAAATCTAATGGTCAGTTATCTGCCCTCAGCTCATTTGACAGCAGCAGAAACTGACAGTGTTTATAAACCTCTTCTTGAATACTCTCTTCACTGGCCTCCAGGACCCTACATTCTGCTAGGTCATATCTCACAGTAGTCACCCTTTTCAGCCTTCTTTGCTGGTTCTTCTGAATTCCCAGACCACTTAGTATGAGGGTCCTCTTTGATGTCTGTTCTGTCCATCCACATGCTCTGATCTGTGATCTCAGCTTTAAATATCATCTATTTGCTGACAACTTCCAAATTGATAGCCCCAACCTAGACCTTTCCCCTGACCCAACTGCATGCTTGATGTCCCCACATCCCCCTGTCTAATATGCATCTCAGACTTAATACACTCAAAAAGGAAACTCACCTTTCCTCAGGCAAACTGCTCCTGTCCCAGTTCATTAAATGGCAACTCTATCTTGTACATTGTTAGGCTTCAAGCCATGAGTCATTATTGATTCTTCTTTTACACATATGCCCTACAATCAGTCAGAAAATTGTCTTGGCTTTATGTACCAATTATATCCAGAATTTTCACCGGTGGCACCCTGGCCCAAGTTGTCATCATCCATCGTCTCTTGCCAAGATTACTGTGTTGGGCTCCCAACCGGTCTCCTGGCTTCTGCCTTTGCCACTTCAGGCTGCTCTCCACCTACCAGCCAGAGTGATCCTTCCAATCCATAAGTCAGGTCATGCCATGCCTCTGTTTGGAAACTTCAGTGACTTCCACCTGAGGGAAAAGCCAAACTCTGTATGCTGGTCCTCAAGGCCTCACTTACCTGGACTCTCTTGGCTCATTCACAGGTAAACTCTGTGAGGGACCTTTTTGCCTATTTTGTTCATGATTGTATCCCCTGGCTTATAGCAGATGCTCAAAAAAATGTTTGAATGAATTGAATCAATGATTTCAGGATGAATGGTGGTGTTTATTCACCTCCACTGTGATGTCTCTTCTCTAGGAAAGTCTGAGCATCTCTGTGGGAGGCAGCCAAGGACCATGCAGGGTTTGGAGCAGGAAAGAGATTGGTGACAAAGAGTTTTAGAGCAGTTGTTCAGGAGAGTGTGGAGAATGGATCTGGGAGCGCACAGGGAGGATGGACAGAAAACTAGGGGGCAGGTTGACAAGTAGGAGGTCTCTGTAGTTGTCAAGCAAAGAGCTAACGATGACCTTGGAGTTTAAGTCTCTGTGAATGGGGCAGAAAGCACTGCCAGAGAGCCACCAACATCTGGAACAGGCTCTACCCCACAGGCCGACTCAGGTACCATCAATAAATGCCAGTGTCAACCTGACATTTCCCATATAAGCAAATGGTTTTAGTAATTATTTGGAAAGTGAAAATATTTTTGCATAGAACCATTTGGCTGAAAAAAATGTTTTAGTCGTCTGTGTCATATAGACTATATCTGTTTGAGGAAAGTGATAGTCTTTTTTCTTCAGGAAACATAAGAAGGTACTAAGAAATGGCTCAACATCGTTTTCTGTAATGCTATCTCTTGCCTCCAAAATGCAAACTTTACAGCTGTACAGCAAAATCTAATATAATCTTGGTGATTAAGAAACAAAATACTTTTTTGCCAACTGCCTTTGCAACACTTAAACATAATTCTGTCTCTCAATATCTATCTATTTATGTATCCAACTATCCATCATGCTGATATCAATCATGGTTATAGCTCATTAGGTATGTTCCAGACATTGTTCTAGTTCCAGTCACATATGTGACTTCATTTAATTCTTATAACCTATTATGCAGGTTAACTGCTGTAAAAACTCACCCCAGATTCTCAGTATCTTAACACAATAAAATTTACTTATACTCAAGTAACAGTTCAGTGGAGATGTCTGGAAGGCAGCCTTCCACATGGTGATTGACAGACCCAGGCTCCTCTTATCTGGTGGCACCATCATCCCCCAGGGCCTCAGTGTCCTCTGAAGTACCCTCAGCCAGCAGATGGGATAAGAGAGAGTATGGAGGATCACCCAGAAAGTTTTGTTTATTATAAACTTAGGGGGTACAGATGCAGTTTTGTTACATGGATATATTGCCTAGTGGAGTCTGAGTATTTAGTGTAGCCGTCACCTGAATAGTTCACATTGTACCCATTAAGCAATTTCTCATCTCTCACCCTCCTTCCACCCTCTCACCCTTCCAAGTCTCCAGTGTCTACTATTTCATTCTGTATGTCTATGTGTACACATTATTCAGCTCCCTCTTATAGATGAGAACATGTAGTCGACTTTTTGATTCTGAGTTATTTCACTTAAGATAATAGCCTCTAATTCCATCCATGTTTCTGTAAAAGACATGATTTCATTATTTTTTATGGCTGCATAATATTCTATGGTATGTATACTCCACATTTTCTTTATCCGGTCATCCATGGATGAACACTTTGACCCATGACTTTGCTATGGTGCATAGTTCTGTGATAAACAAATCTTTTTGGCATAATGATTTCTTTTGCCTTGGGTAGATACCCAGTAGTGAGATTGCTGGATCAAATGAGAGATCTATTTTTCATTCCTTGAGACAGCTCCATACTATTTTCCATAGCGGTTATATTAATTTACATTCTCATCAACAGTGTATAAGCATTCCCATTTCTCTGCATTCTCACTAACATTTGTTATATTTGACTTTTTAATAACAGCCATCCTGGTTGGTGTAAGAGGATATCTCACTGTGGTTTTCACCTGCATTTCTCTGATGATTAGTGACTTTGAGCATTTTCAAATGCTTCTGGGCCATTTGTTTGTCTTCTTTTGAAAAATGTCTGTTAACATCTTTTGCCCTACCCAGAAAATTTTTATGGGCCAGGTCTGGAGGTGACACATCATTCCCCCTCTGCCCCCATTCTACTGGCTAGAGAGTTTAATGACGCAGCAAGTCTAACTGCAAGGGAGGCTGGGCTAGAAAGAGCAGTCTGGCTGCATGGCCAGGAATTGGTTTTGATTGGCACTTACCAATCTCTGCTGAAGGCCAGGCACTCAATTCTACTTTACACATGGAAACACCACGGTATAGAAGTTTAAGAAACTTGCTTAGTTAAATTAGTAATAAATGATGGAGCCAAGATTCAAACCCAAGCTGTTGGTCTTCAGACTATGGGCTCCTTACGTTACAACTATGTTGAAGATCCACCAAGGTCAATTTGGGGTGATGACTGCTCATCTACATAAATGAAAACAGGGAAAAAAAAGCAACAATAACGTTGAGCACCCCCAGCGTGCTCCCGTTTACTTGCTTACTCTCAATCTGCTGTTTCCCTGAAATGTGCCACCAAGAGGGCCAGTAGCTCAGTGACTCCCATCCTAAGTGCTTGAGAATTTGAGAAGCAGCTTCAGGGATCCTCCAGCTGCAAATATTTGTCTCTAGAGCATGTTGTCTTCTTAACAGGAAGCCAACTTGATAGGTAGGTAGGGTCACGGGGGAGGCAGAGGCTAATTGGAAGGAGGGATGGGGCTGGTAGCACAAAGGTTTTCAAAGCAGTCCTTCTTGACACATTTAATTTCTGTCTAAGGGGCTATGTTCAGAATGTCAAAGCAGATCACTTATTGTAGGTTCTCTCACGGGGCCAGGGCAGGAGAAAGAGCCCTGACAACTTTGTTTCCTCTCTCTTCTCTGTTATCCACTGGTGGTATGGCTTTGAACAAATCACTGAATCATGCTCTATGGGCAAAATGAAGCATTTAGATGTCAAGACACAGACAGGATCTTAGAACCAAAAGTATCTGATTAAAACTACGGGTCCTCTTTGCACAAAATGCATGTACCCACCTAATTTTGCAGTTTACAAACTTCCTGATGTATATCCAGGAACCTCCCATTAAGAAGAGATGGATTCTAGGCACTTTTCAGCTCTAATGCTCTTGTTTTCCAGAAGCAACACAGAATCGCTTCCCTTGACTCTGCTGCCTTCTATGGAAGGAAGCCTTCCAGGCACCTCTTGGTTCCCGTGTTAGTCTCCCTGTGTGGTTTGCTTGGCGGTAAAGCACAGCCCCTCCCCAGAACCCAGGGCCCCTGGGAGCCCACAGTCACCTGGAACCGTGCCCTCAAAATCCGCTGGCAGCCAGCCTTCTCTGCAGAGGCTTGTGAAAGGGTGAGTCATAGCAGATCACTCTTCTGATTCACAGGTAGCATTTATTTGACAAAGGACGTTTAAGGGGACTTGCTTCCCTTTGTACCATCTAATCTTTAGAAATCACTTGCTTCTTAACTGTCAGCTGAGAGTTTCTGTAGGCAGCAGTCTTTCAGCTGCTCCCTGGGGAGGGAAGAGAGTGCTGGCTGCCAGAGTCCTGCAGCTGTCCTGGGCACAGGAAGTCCACAGCTACTTGTAAAAGGTAAGGGGAACTATAAATACTGTAAGAAACCAGGAGCTTCCAAGTTCAAAGAAGCCCGGATGTTGTCAAGGTCAGGCTCAGAGGAGAGGCGGTCCAGAGGGAACGTTCCTACTTCCTTCTGAACCTTCAGTAATCCCCACGAATCTCCAGGGAAAAGCCAGATCTCATGACTTGACATGAAAAGCATGTCAAGTCTCCTAAACTCAGGCATCAATCTGTTTCTCCAGCCCCACGAACTTGTGGCTCTGGTAGCCCCCTCAGTGACACCAGATGCAACTCTAGCCTTTCCAGGCATACTCTCTTGTAGTGCTGCTCTTCAGTCAGAGACCCTCCTTTTCCTCCTTTCCATCCAACTCAAACCAGGCCTTTCTTCAGGCCTGGCTCTAATCTCATGTCCACCTGGAAGCTTTTCTAGACCATTACTCATATTAATAAACCTAGTTCTGGTGAGGCGCGGTGGCTCACGCCTATAATCCCGGCACTTTGGAAGGCTGAGGTGGGTGGATTGCTGGAGCTCAGGAGTTTGAGACCACCCTGAGCAACATGGTGAAACTCTATCTCTACTAAAATACAAAAAATTAGCTGGGCATGGAGGTGTGCACTAATCCTGTAGTCCTAGCTACTTGGGAGGCTGAGGCATGAGAATTGCTTGAGCCCAGGATGTGGAGGTTGCAGTGAGCTGAGATTGCATCACTGCACACCAGCCTGGGCTACATAGTGAGATTTTGTGTCAAAAAACAAAAACAAAAAACAAACCTAATTCCTCTTTATTGTGTGTCTACCACATGCCACGTCCTTCACAAGCTTTATCACATTCAATTTTCTCAACAAGCTTGCAAGGCAAGTATTATCACTGCTATTTTATAAGTGAGGAGATTGTGTTTGAAGGGTTAATTAAATCTCCTGAGGTCATGTAGCTAGTAAATGGCAGAACAGCAACTCTTACCTAATTGACTTAAAAGATACTGTGTAATGATGCTGCACTCATGCACCCACCCAAACATTCATCATCTGGCCATGCAGCCACCCATCTGCCTGCCATCCATCCATCCATCCATCTACCCACTCACCTATCCACCCACCTTTTCATGCTACCATCCTTTCAACTGGCCATCTACCTATTTACTTGCCCTCCCCCCAAAAACTTCCATGCGGCAAGACAGCTCTCGCCCTCCTTCAAAGTGCTGTGGCGCTCAGTGTTTGCCGCACCCCCCCCACCCCCCCGAGTGTTGGCCAGTGAAGTACTTCTTTCTAGTGTAGGCACTACACTGGAGGCTCTAAGAACTAGGATCTGGTGTCCTTCACAAAGCCTAGCCCAGCTTTGGCAACATTGGATGCTCACTGACAACTGGCTAATGACTGAGCACTCACTCTGCTTTTATGGGCAGCCATGTCCCAGGAGCAAGAGGCAATGTCTTCAGGTGGCCAGGCTTAAATGAGGCCATTCAAGAAACGTCAGCAGATGAAGGGTCTTTTGTCAAAGTCCTGAGCCAGTGCCTCCTGGAACCCAAAGAAACCCTAATTTCAAACTCTTTCAAAACCATGTGACAGGGACACGCTGCTGTCAAACAAACCCTGTAATAAGCATGGAGCTTTAGCCTTGAGATTGTAATCACAGGAAACATAGTGTTCAGTTTCCTAAGAAACCATTCTTCTTTTCTTTCCATTCTGCCTGCCTGCCCCTGTATATTACAATGGAAATCTCTGGTGAGTGGAATACAAATCCAAAATACTCTTCAACAGCATCCAAAATGGTATTTGTAGAAAGCTCCTAAAGAGCCTGGTGCTATGTGGCACAAGGAAAAGGAATGATAAAAGCAGCAGTTGTCTGAACCCCAATCTGTTCCTGTTCACAGAGACCAACAGACCAGTAGTTGTATTTGCAGTCATCTCTACACACACACACTGTACGTCTGTGGTGCATGCAATGCCGTGGGCCCCACCCACACACCTGCCCGTCTAGACCAAGTTCTCCTTTCTCTAGTCCTGGCCACACTTTGTCCATTATTTTTGCCACACTGTACTATATCTTTTGTTTACCTGAATACTGCCTCCACTAGACTGAGAACTTCTTGAGAGCAGTAACTATGTCAACATCATCATCATCATGGTCATCATCGTCATCCTTATTGTAGTAATAGTTAACATGTGACACTGCTAACTATGTAACAAACAGGTTTTTTCTATGTACATTGTTGGACTTCATCCTGCCAAAACAACGCTGTGCTCTTACAGTTCCTGGGTGCCATTTTGTTCTCTGAAGTCCCTTACATAGTTCAGCAAGGTCTATCTTATTTTATTTAATTTTTTTAAAGTTTTATTTAAAAAAGAAGAAGAAGCAACTATTTGGGAGAAATGTTAGGATTGTTTTTTCCTGTTATTGAACTTGTCATCCCAGAGGAACTTTTGAACTGTATTGTAAAAATTACTAATGCCATGTCAAAATAATAGCTAGAGTGGGTGGGGAGATAAAAAGGCCTAGATTTCAAATGGCTTCTAACATTTCAAATGGCTCTGCGATATGGGGCCAGTCCCCTCACTACTCCGAGCCTCCGTTTTAACACATGTGACGTGGTTTCTTTCAGTGGGTGTTGGGAGAACCAGGGAGGACCTAGGCCCAATGTCTAGCATGGCATGTGGCACCAAGTGAGTGTTTAATAAATCATCACTTTTATTACCATTATTTTCATGGTCAGTACTCACCCTTTGAAATTGGAGGTCCATATAAGCTAAGATTTAGTATGACGATACATCCTGGCAGTTTTTAATTGTCTAAAAATTATTAGCCAATGCTCCCCAAGGCAGAGAACTACTTCTCTTCTCATAAATTCAGAAAGTGCTTAGTATTAGAACATGAACCTGCTCTCCAAGAGATAAGGATACTCAAACATGTTGTCCTTGGGAGCTTGGTAGGCAGAGAAAAGCAGAAGTAGATGGTCTTGGAAACGTCTCTGTGGTATGTCAACAGTGAGAAGAAACTGTGAGAAGATTTGGGAATGTCCATAACAAAGGTTTCTGATGGGCAATTGGGTGGATTGCTCAGTGTTTCACCAGCCCAGCATACATTGGCAGCCTGAAGAAGAAAGGTGATGATGAGGCTAGCTATAGCCTAAGATCTGAGGTTGGGCTCCAGGTCTCCTGCCAAGTGCCTTGAGCAGTCACAAGATGGCCACGGGCCTGAGAGATAAGAGGCTGACACAACAATCTTTAATGTCTCACTGCCTTCTTAATACTGGATTTGTGGAAGAAAGAGATGGTAGTAAAGATCCAGTCTCCAAGATTCTTTTCTAGGAAACTCACTTGGAAGAAGCCCAGTGGAATCTCCTGGGATTCTGGGTAACCCTTGCTCTAATGCCATCAGTCATTACAGCCTTTGTCTCAGCCTGCACAGTTTCTCTACTCCTACCTTAAAGTGAACAAGTTCATTCAGGTTGTTTTGTAAGCCTGGGAAGGATGAAGAATTTTTTACTGAGGGTGAAAAACTGGAGAGGCAATTTGAGTGGCCAAAAATCTCAACAGCCATTGAGTGGCCAAAAATCTCAACAAGATTAGCATACAGGGCTCCCAGGAGGATGGCGTATAAATTCAACTCTGACCTGGTTCCCTGGTGACCAAGAAGGAAAATTGAAGGGAGAGTTCTGGAGATGGCAACCACCAGAGGCACCTCCGAAACAATCCCGATGTTTTGAATGTGGAGAACATCCTTGGGTGCTGCTCATATATCCCCTAAGATGCGTGGTGGCCTAAGATGCATGGTTGCCACACGTTGTAGGGGAAGTATAAGCAGCACCCATTTCTCCCAGTTCAAAACCATGAAGAGTATTTCTTCTCAACTGGTTCATCCCCACCCCTATCCTCCTGTCTTATATCTCCTCCATCTAGCTATTATTTTGACACTCTATTGCCATCTTTACACTTCAGTTCAAAAGCATACCCCCTTTATTTCTCAGAGATGACAAGTTGTTTCACATAAAAATGGAAAAATAGGATTGGCTAATATTTCTACCAAATAGCTTTTTTTTTTTGAATGTGCTTTTTATCTTGCAATAAGATCTGTTCTGATTATTCTGTTCAAAATGTTTGAATGCTCAAAATGTTTTCAGGAGAACTTCAATCTGAAACCAAACGTTTTCCCTCATGCATTTCAATAAGTGTTTCTCTTACATATGGCAAGTCATTGTCAGTGATGAGCATTTAGAATTAATCACTCCTCATGCCTTCAGTTAAATCTTCAAGTTGGAAACTACAAGATACTTTATTGAAAATACCAAGAGAAAACATGAGCAGGCTTCATTTCTTGTTGTAACAATGCCAGTTTTCCATAATCTGACCTGCACTTGACACCAGTAGTCCAGAACCTTTCTTCAAAGCAGTGTATATATTTTTATAACCTAGATGTTCAAGATGACGACAGAGGATTATCTTCGGTCATTAAAGATGCTGGAACATTCTTTATTACAGATGGAAAAAATAGCCCCGCGGTTAGTTATGATCCATGCTTGAAGCTGATTTGAGTTGTCTTTTGTTGTCACAAGGTGTGGACTCCAACTGTGGATTGTATAGGATTATAAGTACCTATGTTCTTTAGGATCAATATTTAAAAGCAGATTAGATACATGACTCACACATTCTGCAGTCATATTTTGCAGTAAATTAAGAGTCATGTGTGATCACAAAAAATTCAAATATACTTACAAAGAGAAAACGATCTGTGTTCTCTTTCCTGAGCAAGCTGTTTTTTTTCCCCCACAAGGAAAATTTTTAGATACATTGTTTTTGGGATATATCGTATGCTATATTTTCTTATTCTACACTCTTTTGTTTTATAAAAAAAAAAGTCAATGTTGTTTTTAATCCATACATCCTTTTCTTCTAGAATATGAATAAATAAATGGTTGCAAGGAACACTGGCATAGCCACAAAATGCCAATGTCAAAAGCAATCTAGTTTGACAGTAAAGCTTTCATTTAAGCTTTGTCTCTTAAGCACAGAATGTACAATGCTAAATTTAAGACAAAGATGCAAAACTACATGTAATTAAGAGTCTAATTGCAGTTTTGACGTTTGGCTGCTGACAACTTTCAAGCCCCACGCCTGCCCTTTTCTTTTGGTTCCACATCTGGACAAGCTGATAAGAAAGCCCCAGTGCGCCAGTGAGAAGTTCAGCCCATGAAATGTGCAGTCTGTGTGCAGGAGTCCTCCACGCAGCCCCACACTCTAACTGCAATAAAAATCCCAATCTAGTCTCCTTTCCCTGTGTTCTCAAGCCGCTTTGGACTTCCTTAGGATCCTACTCTGCTCTTTCTAGAAAGCCTCATTACATAACAAACCTTTCTCTACCCTCTTGATATGTATGTGTGGCATCATCACTTTTGACATCTGTTGGGAGGATTCTATCCTGCCTCTGCAGGGTGATAACAACAGTAGAGTGTGATCCCGTTAAAACATCTTAAATATGCATTCATATCAATCATTATAATGTGAGTAGGAAAAAAGCCACAAAGAAACAGACTAAATAATTCACAGCAATTATCTGGGCAGTAGGGTATGGGGGCTTGCTTTCCTCTTCGTGTTTCTCTGTATTTTCTAAAATTTCTGCTATAAAAGCAGATTTTTATAAGCAAAAAGCAATGTAACACAGAAGTGAGTAAAAAAAATGTTCTGCCTTAAGAGAAAAGAATTAAAATGCTCAAATCATTTTCATTAGTTTTTAAAAATTTACCTAATCCTGAATTACAAATACAAAAAAACCATCAACCTTACATGACCTATTCTTCCTCTCTCTCTTAAAAAGAAAACAAAGGAAACTTAAGTACAAGTGACTTTTCACTTTTGAGTCAAGTTGTAATCTAATCTTTGAAGCTATTTGGATGTAAGTCAGCATGGGAAAACATATTTCTGCTAAAAATACCATTATCCTCAGGACTTAAAGGCTGAAGCAAACTCATTTAAACCTAGAACTATTTAAAATCTTAATTAAAAAGATATTAACGTCAGCATCCTGCATGTGGCTATTCCTTGTCTTGCAGATTTTTACCCTAGGAACAGTAGGTCCTGTTCTATAAATTTCCTTTTTAGATAGATTGGGGTGGCAAAAAGACAGAAACTGTATAGGCCAGACACACATGACCTCCCAGTAGAAGAGGTTTTATTTCCCCCATCTTAGAGGTGAGAGAACTGACATCCAAGGACACATCGCTAGGAAGTTGCAGAGAACCTGACTTGAAAGGCTCACTTTGTTACCCAGCCTCCCTTACCTCTAGAGAACCCCAATTCAACCTGATTTAAAGGGGCTCATCAAATAATGATTTGACAAGAGCAATGGTCATCAAACTTGCACTTGTACCCGAATCACCTAGAGAGCTGCTGAAACACAGAATTCTGTATCCCAGCACCAGAAATTCTGACTCAGTAGGTCTGGGATGGTATCTGAGAATTGTTTCTAACGGGTCCTCAGGGGATGCTGATGCTGCTTCCCAGCGACCACACTGAAAACCAGTGAGAGCAGGAACCTCAACTCTGGGGCTTTCCGAGGCAGATAGTTCAAGACCTGGATCCTAGAGGCCCTAGGTATTTATCTAATTTATTTGATGCCTAAGGCTGCCAGAGGGTCTGTGTAGCCACTGGGCCTTCCAGTCTCATCGATGCAGATGTTCACATGCCAGGAAGTTCCCTCCAGAGGTGCCAGGCTGCCTTCCTTGTCTTCTATTGGCTAGGAAGCTCCCCTTTGGTGAAGTTTTACTAGGCCAATGACTCATTTAAGGGCCAGGAAATTTCTTCTCTCATTTCAGCACTCAAAAGCCCACATAGAAATAGTACTCTCAAGGGAGATGTTACAAGGCTGCGAAAAGTAAAGAGGGGAACTGAAGTCTACTTAGCCCAGTCGTGGGAGACCGGAGGCCTGTCCCGAGGGTGGAGCAGATTGCACTGTGGGTCTCTGGCCACTTGCTAGCTGGGGCAGTAGCCTTGGGCAGTTTGTTGAGCCACCTTATATGGGAAATGAAGCTTTTCCTTGACTGTCCTTTGGGAAACAATGAGGACGAATTATCGACTGATGCTGTTAGTAGGGAGGAGAAACCTGCTCGATCTCTGAGCCACATTACCTCTTTCAGGTCCCAGAGTGGTTTTCCTTAAATGGCTGGAAACTGGCAGGAAATTAAATAAAGTCTCAAGAATCTGGGGGAAAAGTGTTTTTCCAGAGGGTAAAAAGGTTATGTTCTGACAACCAGTTTTATCTGGCATATGGTAAGATGCCTTGTTAAGTAGTGCTTAGGAAAATGTCATTGAATAAGCCCCAAATAAATGTGGGACAATCCCAATTTAGAAACTGAGATTTTAAGAATCCTCTAGTTGGCTGCCTTCATGTTGAATATTCTAAAGTCTCAGTTTTTCCCTTCCCTTTCTGTTCTTTCTTATCAAACCTAGGGACAGTGAATTAGTTTGCTTTTCTGTAGAGGTTAACTTTTGGCCGAGTGGAATTCTGGGTAAGTGTTTCACCATCTCAGAAATGGCCAGCTGAGGCTGTTGAGGATTCCTTAGCCCTGGCACATCCACAGGGAAGCCCTTACCTAGCTCCACCAGCAAGATTTCCCACTCCGCCACAGGCCGGGGGATGAGTCAAAACTCTGGACTACAGCCGAACCCAGCGTGGACCTGCCACCGCACTCAGCAAGTCCCACACAACCTGCTGATGACAGTTGCTTGGGTCTTGCCAAGGGAAAAATAATGTAGATATAAGCTGGAGCGAGAACAGTGCATGTTAAGTCCTGCCAAGCTGCAGTCATCAGACCACATCTTCCGTGTCATGAATGGAGCTGTGATGAAAAACGAATCAAGTTCCATCATGCCGTATCTATTAGGTACTCATCCCCAGGGCCCTTCTTGTTCCACCGGCTTAAGTTCCTCTGTGTTATGACCTGAGACTTTGCAGTTTTGACTTAGTCCAAAACCCAAGTAAGCACCTAGCAGACCAAGCAAGTGCTCCAGGTGCTGCTGGGAAGCCTGGAAACAGTAACCCAGGAAAAGAAAGAGAAGGATGGGGAAAAAAAGGTAGACAGATGGTGAAGGCACAGGCAATGAGAGAAAAGTGTGTGTTTGTAAGCACTCTTGCCTTGGGGCTGCAAGCAGGAGCCTGATCCTAGCTGTCTGGCACACCTAGATGGGTCTGCCCACCACCAGGTGTGAAGTAACCCAGAGAGCCTTGTAAGCACCTCTGCCCCCTTTCCCAGAGTTCCTTTTTTGCTCTCAGACGGGGTTAGAAGGCCAAGACTGTGCCGTAGAGACGCTTTCATCGATTAGATACTATTTGTATTTGTTGATATTGTTGAAGGAGGCTCTTGGTATTTCATTTTACTCCAGAAACTCTTTGGAGCAGCAGAAACTACCATTTGAGAACTTGTGAGAAATGCAGAATCTCAGGCCCCACACTAGATCTACTGAATCAGCATGTGAATATGAGAAGCTCCCATTATTCTTAGGAACATGGAGGACTAACAGTATTGTTTTAAGACCTAGTTCTCAAATATGGCTAGACTTTGGATCACTTGGGGAGTTTTAACATATGCTAGACTCCATCCCCAGAGATTCTGATTTGATTTAATTGATAGGGGTTGTGGCCTGGGTATTAGGACTTAAAAATGATTCCAAGAGATATCAGTATGTCATAAAGTTTGAGAACCATAGCCTAAAATACCCTTAGATCTTTCCCTAGACCAGTGTTTCTTAAATTGTAAAGGAGATTGAAATAACCTGGAGATCTTACAAAAATTCGGAATCTCATTCAGTAGGACTGGAGTAACTGAGATTCTTCATTTCTAATGGGGTTTCTGGTAATGCCAACGATGCTGGTCTAAGGGCTAGATTTTGAGAAGCAAGACTGTAAGTTATATGAGAATGACCATCTGCAGGAAAGGCAGTTAAATAAACACAGAAAAAAGGACCCAGGCAGCAGGATATGGAAAAAAGACCTCAGGATTCACAGTTGAGCAGACCTTGGTTCTAGTTCTCCCTCTGCCACCCATGGAATCTTGAACAAATTACATAATCTTTCTTTTTCTTTTTCCCTCCTCTCGCCTCCCCTCCCCTTCTCTCTCTCCCTGCACTCCCAAACCCATCTCTCTCTCTCTCTCTCTCTTTCTTTTTTTCTTATAGGGTCTTGCTCTGTTGCCCACGCTGGAGTGCAGTGGCACAACTGCAACCTTAACCTTGTGGGTTCAAGCAATCCCCCCACCTCAGCCTACTTAGTAGCTTGGACCACAGGCACGTACAACCATGCCCTGTTAATTTTTTGTAGAGACAGGGTCTCGTTATGTTTCCCAAACTAGTCTCAAACTTCTGGGCTCCAGTGATCCTCAAATGTTGAGATTATAGGCATGAGCCACCATGCCCAGACACAAAATCTTTCTGATTATCAGTGTCCTCAATTTAAAAATAGGGGTAAGATTCCAAGAGCAGTGGCTCAGGCCTGTAATTCCAGCACTTGGGAGGCTGAGGCTGGTGGATCACTTGAGGCCAGGAGTTAGAAACCAGCCTGGCCAACATGGCAAAACCCTGGCTCTTAAAAAAATACAAAAATTAGCCAGTTGTGATGGTACATACCTGTAATCTCAGCAATCCCAACTACTTGGGAGGCTGAGACACAAGAATCACCTGAACCCGGGAGGCAGAGGTTACAGTGAGCCGAGATTGTGCCACTGCACTCCAGCCTGAGGGACAGAGAGAGACGCTGTCAAAAAAAAAAAAAAAAAGCCAGATGCCACTTTGGAAGGCTGAGGCAGGTGGATCACCTTAGGTCAGGAGTTCGAGACCAGCCTGACCATTATGATGAAACCCCATCTCTACTAAAAATACACAAATTAGCCAGGTGTGGTGGCAGGCACCTGTAAGCCCAGCTACTCAGAAGTCTGAGGCAGTAGAATTGCCTGAACTGAGGAGGTGGAGGTTGCATTGAGCCGCAATCATGCCATTGCACACCAGCTTGGGCGAAAACAACAAAAATTCATCTCAAAAAAAAAAAAAAAGGAGGGGTAAGAATGCTTAATAGAGATATGTAAGGTTATAAAGTGGCCTATTACAGCATTTCCTGTAGGATAACACCAAAACAAGGAAATAAAATAAATTCTACAACTAGAGTTCTACAAACTATAATTCAATAAAACGTTCTTGAAATTAAAAAAAATTTGAAATTATATATTGAATGAGCACACAATAAACCTAAAATATGAACACAAAACAAACAGAAAGATATATTTTAGTTATTACTTGGCTTAAAGAAAAAGAAAAAAATATTCTTAGAAAATCTAGGCAAAAACAGCAAGGGATTTATAAGGGAAAGAAAATTAGATGACCATCTGATTTTAAGCCAGAGAAAATTAGAACAACATAGGTAAGATACACAAGGAAAGAAAATGTGAGCCAAGGATTTTACATGTAACTAAACTTACTTTTAAGAAAAAGAGTACATACAAGCTGTTATCAACATATAGACTTAAGAGATTATTGCTCTCCCATGAGCTGAGCCTTTCTTGAGATATCTAAATAGAAAACAAGCTTCAGACCACAATGACTAGGATGACATTGACATAAGTACTGATGGTGGGTATTCAGTATACTTACTTGTAGAACTAAGACTAAAGAGTTAAACGGACTATGATAGAGTCTGCTCTGGCTATATGCTTTGACAATGTAGACAGTGCAAAAATGAGAAGAACATATGACACAGATATTTACAAACTCTTCTGTTGGGGTGAGTTTTATTATCTTAAGAATATTATATGTGAATTGTTGGATAAAGTGAATAAACAATTATGGATACTTTATCCCATAACCTCTTATGCTCTTGAAAACTATGATTATTAGTATGGAGAAAAAAAATGCACACACACACACACACACACACACACACAAGCACTTAAGTAAAAACGCAAAGTCTGGACTTGAATTTGAAATTACTTAGAGCACCTGAAATTACTTAGAGTAACAATGACCAACCTGATAGCAATGATTAACCCTAACAATCAGATTGTGGCCTTAAAATATTGTTTACTACTAAAAGACACCATGACTTCTTCGAGAATTGACTAATTTCAGGTTTCGAGTGAAAGTGTATAAGATAAACTTGGAACATCTTGTTATACCAGATGGCAAGTAAGCTTTCAGTGATGACTAGAGTTATATCAAAAAAACTTTACTCCTTGAAGTGGCTGTCACTGACTAAAGATTGAGAAACTTGAACGTCAGTAAGGATAAAAACTGCACTGGAATGAAAGCCATAACATATCATGTTTAAATACATGAGTTCACAATGATATTTTAAAAACCTGACCACCTTTGAAGAATAAGAAACCAACTCATTGCCTTGAAAATTGACAAGTAAAAGGCTTTCCATTTATTTGTCAGGATCAAGCAAATCCTGGCTTTCCTGTATGTATTTGTCTTAGTCCATGTTTTTCTGCTATAACAGAGTACCTGATACTGGGTAATTTATAAAGAACAGAAATTTATAGTTCTGGAGGATGGGAAATCCAATATCAAGGTGCTGGCATTTGGAGAGGACCTTTTTGCTGTGTCATCTGATGGTGGAAGGGCAAAGAGTTCTCACCCTAAAAGCCCTTTTAGTAAGGCAGTAAACCTACACATGAAGCTGGAGCCCTCACAGCCTAATCACCTCTTAAAGTTCCCACCTCCCATACCATTATATTGGCAATTAAAATTCTTTCTTTCTTTCTTCTGAGACAGAGACTGACTCTGTTGTCCAGGCTGGAGTGTGGTAACACAATCACAGCTCACTGCAGCCTCCAATTCCTAGACTCAAGTGATCTTCCCACCTTAGCCTCCTGAGTAGCTAGGACCATAGGTGTGTGCCACTATATCTGGTTAATTTTTAAAAATTTTTTGTAGAGACAGGGTCTCACTATGTTGCCCAGCTGGTCTCAAACTCCCAGGCTCAAGTGTATCTCCTGCCTTAGCCTCCCAAGGTGCTGGGATTATAGGCAAAGGACACTACACCTCGTCTGGCAATTAAATTTCAACATGAGTTTTGGAGGGTACAAGCATTCAAACCATAGTAGTACTGTCCTAAATTATTCAAATGCAATTTACCAGTTCACAATAATAACGTACTAAAAGAGAAAACTTATGTAGTTATCTCAATGGATACAGAAAAGTCATTTTTACAAAATTCAACATGAGTTCCTAATAAAAACCCTCAGCAAACTTGGAATAGAAAGGAAATTCCTTAACCTTACAAAAAGTTGAACAGCCTGCTGCTCAGATGTAATGGAGAAAGAATGAGTGTTTTCATTCTTAGATTAAGAACTTGTGAGGGATGTCACTCTTACAACATCTACTCAGTGTTTTCTTGGAACTTTTAGCAATGCAAAAAGAGATGAAAAAAGGCATTGATATTGCAAAAGAAGTAGTAAAACTGTCTTTATTAACAGACAATATTATCAGAAAATATTAGACAATTACAAAAAAAGCTACTAGAACTAATAAGTAAGTTTATCAAGGTTTCTGGTTACAAGATCAATGTAAAAAATCAATTGCATTTCTATATGTTAGTAACAATCCAAAATCAAAATTAAATAACAACACTTATAATAGCATCAAAAATATGAAACCTAGGGAAAACTCTGACAAGGGATGTTCAAGACCAGTACACTGACAACAAATGCAGAGATATACCATGACAACGTTGCTAAGTGAAATGGGAAAAGACCTAAATAGAGAGATATACCATGTTCATGGATCGGAAGATTCAGTATTGTTAAACTGTTTAGACCTTGTAGACGTTGTCAAACTCCTTCTATAATCATGTGTCAAAAGCTGAGCTAAGAGAGTGCTGAGCTGCCAGGTGTCAGATAGATAATTAAGACAAAAAACTAAAACGAAAGTAAGAGTCAAGACATTAGTTTCTTGCTGTACTATGGCTAAACTGGAGACAGTGCCACTTCCCTTTCATTTATTTTCCCTGTAAAACAGCTCTGGTTGAGGATCAGGTGGATCAGTGCAGTTGTGGGGAACTGTCTCAATGCCAAAGGAGCCCTGTCCTCCAAAAGGCTCCTGATGTATTATGGACCTGGGGACTAGAAGGTGAGAGAAGGAAAGGGATAGGAGAGAAAAAGCACTGAGTACTGGGTTAGTGTGGAGAAAAGCATGAAGTGTCCCTTCTGCCCACGTAGATAAGGAGATCTTGGCAAAGGCACCTGAGAAAGGCCTCTGCAGAAAGCCTCTATGGAAGGCTCCTAATAAAGAGGCCTATAGGCATCATGCTATCCAACTTCAAACTATATCACAAGACTACATTAACCAAAACTACATAGTACTGGTACAAGAACAGACACACAGACCAATGAAACAGAATAGAGAACTCAGAAATAAAACTGTTCACCTACAAACTATCTGATCTTTGATAAACCTGACAAAAATGAGCAATGGGGAAAGAATTCCCCATTTAATAAATGGTGCTGGAAAACTGGCTAGCCATATGCAGAAAATTGAAACTGGACTCCTTCTTTACAGCTTATATAAAAATTAACTCAAGATGAATTAAAGTCTTAAATGTAAAACCCAAAACTATGAAAACCCTAGAAGAAAATCTAGGCAATACAATTTAGGACATAGGCATGGGAAAAGATTTCATGACACAAGTGTCAAAAGGAATCACAACAAAAGCAAAAAGGGACCAATAGGATCTAATTAAACTAAAGACTTTCTGCACAGCAAAATAATCTATCAGCAGTGTAAACAGACATTCTACAGAATGGGAGAAACTTTTTGCAATCTATCCATCTGACAAAGGTCTGGTATTCAAAATCTACAAGAAACTTAAACAAATTTACAAGAAAACAGACAACTCCATTAAAAAGCAGGCAAAAGATCTGAACAGATACTCCTCAAAAGAAGACATATATGTGGCCAACAAATATATGAAATAAAGCTCAACATCACTGATTAAAATGAAAGAAATGCAAATCAAAACCACAATGAGATCCCATCTCATGCCAGTTAGAATGGTGACTATTAAAAAGTTAAAAAAACAACAGATGCTGGTGAGGTTGTAGAGAAATAGGAATGCTTTTACACTGTTGATGGCAGTGTAAATTAGTTCAATTATTGTGGAAGACAGTGTGGTGATTCCTCAAAGACCTAGAGGCAGAGATGCCATTTGACCTAGGAATCAATTACTGGGTATATACCCAAAGGACTATATAACTTTCTATAATAAAGATACAGTCATGCGTATGTTCATTGCAGCACTATTTACAATAGGAAAGACATGGAATGAACCTAAATGTCCAGCAATGATAGACTGGATAGAGAAAATGTGGCACATATATGCCATGGAATACTATGCAGCCATAAAAAGGAACAAGATCATGTCCTTTGAAGGGACATGGATGGAGCTGGAAGCCATTATTCTCAGCAAACAGATGAAGGAACAAAAAACCAAACACTGCATGTTCTCACTTATAAGTGGGAGTTGAACAATGAAAAAACATGGACACATAGTGGAGAGCAACACACACTAGGGCTTGTCAGGAGTGGGATATGGGGGAGGGAGAGCATCAGGAAGAATAGCTTATGAATGCTAGGCTTAAAACCTAGGTGATGGGATGATCTGTGCCCCATAACAGACATTTACCTATGTAACAAACCTCACATCCTGCACATGTAGCCCTGATACATAATTAGGTGGCAAATGCAGACATGTGTAAGGGCATGGTTAGCCAGATGGGCCTGAGTCTGTGACTGCAAGTCCCTTCAGAGACTGCAATCCTCTGGCTGTGCATCAAGTCTGATGTTGGGGTGGTCAGCATCCTCCCTTGAGACCTGCCAGGTAAAGCTTTTGTCATTGCCTATAGTAGAACCTGAAAAATCACATGTAGATTTTTGGCCAGGAGCCAGACTCTATAATAAAGAGATGCAGAGAATCCACAAAAGCCAAAATAACTCAAAAAAGTTTGAGGGATAAAATTACCTTATGTTAAATTCATAGGCATGAAGTTGTCCATAGTATTTCCTGCAGTTATATTATTGCTCTCATTTCTGATACTGGTAATATTTGTCTTTTCTTTTTCCCCTCCTTATTAGTCTGGATAGAGGTTTACTAATTATATTGACTACATTGAAGAACCAAATTTTTGTTTTATTGACACTGTTTTTGTTTTCTATTTCATTGATTTCTGCTCTGATCCTTATTATTTCCTTTATTCTGTTTATTTTTGGGTTTAATTTTCTCTTTTTCTAATTTAAAAAAATGTGATAAAAACACTTAACCTGAGACATACCCTTTGAACAAAATTTTAAGTGCATAATACAGCATTGTTGATTATAGCACAATGTTGTGTGGCAGAGCTCTGAACTTACTTATCTTGCATAACTGAAACTTTATACTAATTGAAAAACAACTCTTCATTTCACCCTCCCCCATTCCCTGGCAACCGCCACTCTGCTTCTGAATTTGACTATTTTAGATACCTAAGTGGAATCATGCAGTATTTGTCCTTCTGTGACTGGCTTATTTCACATAGTGTAATGTCCTCAAGGTTTACTCATGTCATAGATGGCAGGATTTTCTTCTTTTCTAAGGCTGAATAATATTCCATTGTATGCATATACCACCTTTCTTCTCTTCACCCATTTAGGTTGTTTCCATATCTTGGTTATTGGGAATAATGTTGCAGTGAACATGAATGTACAAATCTCCTTGAGATCCTGATTTCAATTCTTTTGGATAAATATTCAGAAGTGAGATCGCTGGATCGTATGGTAGTTCTATTTTAACTTTTTGAAGAACCTCCATACTGTTTTCCAAGCAGCTGCACCATTTTACATTCCCACCAACAGTGTACAAGAGTTCTAATTTCTCCACATGGTTGCCAACACTAATTTTTTTTTTTTATAGTAGACACTTGCCAGGTAGAAGGTGACATTTTATTGTGGTTTTAATTTGCATTTCCCTGATGATTAGTGATGTAGAGTGTCTTTTCATATGTCTGTTGACCATTTTTATGTCTTTTAGTTTTTTAATGGAAACTAAGATCATTGATGTGAGATCTTACCCCTTTTCTATAATAATATAGGCATTTATAGTACAAATTTCCTAGGAAATAATGCTTTGGCTGAATTTCAAAAATTTTAATGTTTCATTCCCATTTTCATTCAGTTGAAAATACTTTCGAGTTTCCCTTTTGATTTATTCCTTGACCTATGGGTTATTTAGCAATCCATCAGTATCCTCAATAGTTCAAGATTTTTTCAGATATCTTTGTTATCAATTTCTAATATTACTCATTGTAATCAGAGCACATACTTTATATGGCTTGAATCCTTGTTAATTGGTTGAGACTTGTTTTGTGACACAAAATACGTTCTATACTTATAGAAGTTCTGTCTGCACTTGAGATTAATGTATATTTTGCTGTTGTTGGATGGAGTGTTCTATAAATGTAATTAGATGTAGTTGGTTAATAATGTTGTTCTTTTGTATCTAAAATTAGTCAGATTTCAACACCCCTTTTATCATTTATTGGTGGAATAAGTAGAAAAATCCAGAAGAAATAAGAACTATAGATTTTTCTACTTACTTATAAAAGGAATAAAAAGGAGAGAAAAAAAATGGAGAAAAAAGTAACAACATGGTAGATTAAAACTCAATCATATAATAACATTAAATAAAAAATCTAAATGCACAAATTTCAATTAAAAGGCAGAGATTGTCAGACTGGATTAAAAAAGATGAGACCTAACTATATACTCCTTTCAAGAAATCCCTTTTAATATAAAGGCACAATGAGGTTAAAAGTAAAAGGGTGAGAAAAGATCAATTTTATCAATTATTGGTGGAATAAGTAGAAAAATCTAGAAGAAATAAGAACTATAGATTTTCCTACTTATTCCACCAACAATTGACAACAGGGTATTGAAATCTGACTAATTATAGATTTATCTGTTTTTCCTTGCACTTCTACCAGTTTTGCTCCACATATTTAGAAACTCTATTATGTGCATACATGTTTAAGACTATGCCTTCTTGATGAATTCACCTTTAATATGATAACACTTGCAGCTTTGAAATCTCTCCAGCTTGTCTACGGACATACCACCCTGAACGGGCCTGATCTCATCTGAAATCTCTCCAGCTTACTTTGGACGAGTGGTGGCATGATCTTTTTTCATCTTTTTACTTTTAACTTAATTGTGCCTTTATATTAAAAGGGGTTTCTTGAAGGGAGTATAAAGTTAGGTCTTATCTATTTTAATACAATCTGACAATCTCTGCCTTTTTTTTTTTTTTTAGAAGGTGTCTTGCTCTGTCACCTAGACTGAAGTGCAGTGGTATGATCTCAGCTCACTGCAACCTCTGCCTTCCAGGTTCAAGCAATTCTCCTGCCTCGGCATCTGGGACTACAGGTGCCCGCCACCATGCCAGGCAATTTTTGTATTTTTAGTAGGATGGGCTTTCACCATATTGGCCAGGCTAGTCTTGACCTCCTGACCTTGTGATCCACCCACCCTGGCCTCCCAAAGTGCTGGGATTACATTCATGAGCCACCATCCCAGCCAATGTCTGCCTTTTATTTGAAATTTTTGCACTTACATTTTTAATTTAATGTGATTATTGATATGGTTGAGTTTTAATCTACTGTTGTTATTTTTCTATTTTCTCCATCTGTTTTTTCTTTCCTTTTTATTCCTTTTATACTATCTTTTGAAAATGTATTTTTATAATTCCATTTTATCTCCTTTATTTGTTTAACTCTTTGTTATTTTATTTTAGTGGTAGTTTGAAGACTTAAAAAATATACCTCTTTGAGGGGAGAGAGATCCAAGATGGCCAATCACTAGCAGTTCAGGATGGCAGCTCCCTGTGAAAGCGTAGACAGTGAGTGGACGCCACACTTACAGAAAAATTTTTGCTGCCCACGGACCAGGACATTCCTGGCAGAGGAGCCCCACGGGTCGCCAGCACGACCCTTTCAGCTGGCACGGCTGTTTTGCCAGTGCATCAGCCCGGTGGCTCTTGGTGCCGAGTAAACGGGACCAGGTCTCCTTTTGGATGATGTTTGGAGTTCTGTGAAGGCAGAGCAGTCCATTCAGTTGACTGAAAAAGGGACTGAAGAGGGAAGCCAGACCGGAGACCCCCAGGCAGAAAAGCACCACGAATTTCAACGCTGCTGTTTTAGCCAGCATTATGGGTTGCCGCAGTGAAAACTACACAGATTCCAGAGCTGGGAATTAACAAACTGGATGTCCACTCAGAGACCTAATTTGAAAGTTGGTAATTACAAAGACGACAGGTGGATAAAACCACAAAGATGCGACGAAGCCACTGTAAAAAAACTGAGAACACTCAAAATCAGAATGTCTCTCCTTCTACAGAGGATGCTAGTTCCTCATCAGTAACGGAACAAGGCCTGATGGAAAATGAGTGTGAAGAATTAACAGAATTAGGCTTCAGAAGGTGGATAATAAGAAAATTCTGTGAGCTAAAAGAACATGTTCTAACCCAATGCAAAGAAACTAACAACTTTGAAAAAAGGTTTGATGAAATGCTAACGAGAATGGACAATTTGGAGAAGAACATAAATGAATTAATGGGGCTGAAAAACACAATACGAGAAATCCATGAAGTATGCACAAGTTTTAACAGTCAAATTGATCAAGCAGAAGAAAGGATATTAGAGGTTGAAGACCAACTTAATGAGATGAAATGAGAAGATAAGATCAGAGAAAAAAGGGTAAAAAGGAATGAGCAAAATCTCCAAGAAATATGGGACTATGTGAAAAGAACTAATTTACACTTAATAGGTATACCTGAAAGTGATGAAGAGAATGAATCCAAGCTGTAAAATATTTTTCAGGATATTATCCAGGAAAATTTTCCTAAACTAGCAAGGCATGACAATACTCAACTCCAGGCAATACAGAGACCCCCACAAAGATATTCCTCAAGAAGACCAACCCCAAGACACATAATCATCAGATTTACTCAGATTGAAATAAAGGAGAAAATACTAAGGGCAGCCAGAGAGAAAGGCCAGGTTACCTATAAAGGGAAGCCTATCAGACTTAGAGCAGATCTTTCAGTAGAAACTCTACAAGCCAGAAGAGAGTGGGAGTTAATATTTAACAT
>CAUYQU010015482.1:0-35642 GCA_963574635.1 Cheracebus regulus
CCCCCAACAGAGCCAGGCCTAAAGCCCTGCCTAAAAGTGCCTGCAGGAACGAGTCTGTCACTCTTGCCTCATTCAGTGCACTGTATGGTCGCCATTTCTGTCACTCAAAGCCTGAGGGCGTGGAGCTTGGAGCCACATCCACGGGCTGTGCGGCGAGGGGAGCTCATCGGGAAGACGCGGGCGCGGCGTGCGCAGCGCCTGCGTGGGAGGAGCTGTGGTCCCGGGTCCCGTCCCTACTTGACCGTGTTCAGAGTTCGATCGAGGCCCCATGAAAACGTGGAGTTCTGTGAGCAAACGGGGACTCGTGGCCTGGGGGCTGCCAGCGGGTCCTGAAGGAAAGGCTTCTGTGAGGTGTGTGAGGAAGCGACGCGAGTCGCCCGCCCGCCCCGACTTTCCCGCCAGTTCCCTGGTCCTGTGCGTCCCTCCGCGGGGCTGTTGCTGAGGGGCGTCCTGTAGAGGACCCCGGCGTGGGTGCGCCCAGTGCTTCGCTGCGTTCTGAGCGGTTCTGCCACATGATGGAACCTGAGGAGGGTGTGGGCGCCCTTGGTTTGCAGGCAGGCGTTCAGAAATGAAGACGGGTGTCCAGAGGCAGGGACTGGCGTGTGCAGGGGGCAGCTGCGGGAAGAGCGCTGCGCTCGTGGGGTCGGCGCTGACGCTGGGTGGTGTCGTGGGTGAGTTGCTGGACGTCCCGTTGGGGTGGAGCACTGACTGGAGTTGAGCAAACTCCGCACGTTTTCTCTCATAACAAAGACGTGGCTGAGCCTGGTCTGGAGGGAGATGCGAGATGTCTGTGGAAGACCCGGCCGGTTTCTGCCCACGCCCTGTCCCGCTGGGCACTGTTCTGTTCCTCCAGGTCCCCTCCCGGGGAGAGAGGGGACTGGGAACTTAGAGGAAAGGAGTTCTGAGAAAATCCCTTCCCTGCACCTTGCTGCCAGCCCTCACGCACTAACCCACTCCTGAGCACGCCCACTGGGCATTTGCACGGCCACACTCCTCCCAGGACAGGGTTCTAGCCTGAGGAATTATGCCCATGGCAGCTTTGCTCCTATAGTGCTCTGCCACGAACACACACTGCCCAGAGGACTCCCGGCTCATGTCAATCCCAGGCACTGGTTACGTAGCAGGAACCTGTTTTCTTCAGCAACCCAGGCTTCTGGACCACCTGATCGTAATCTCCTCTGTCTTCTGGACCACCTGATCCTAATTCCTACAATTACGGAATCAGTCAGATTGTAGCCCTGCCTGGGCCTGCACTTGCAGCACAAATCAGTCCTTCCGTCAGTCCTACCCTGCCCTACACATGGCTCTTGATAGCTCGTTTCTCTCCTGCTTTTTTCTTCCTCACAGATCCTCTTTCCTCTGCTCACAGCACAGTTCATCCCTCTGGTGCCTACAAGAATTCAGATGTTAGTGAGTTCAAGACCATGCCTTTAGACCCGGATGTTGTAGGAGCAAACACAAATTAGAAGAGGCTTAATGGTCTCTCTTTAGAATTAGGGAAGAATTTTTGCTCTTTCTTTTCTTAAAACAGTTTGAAAACTTTTTTTTTTTTGAGATGAAGTCTTGCTCTGTCGCCCAGGTTGGAGTGCAGCAGTGTGATCTTGGCTCACCACAACCTCCCCCTCCCAGGTTCAAGCAATTCTCCTGCCTCAGCCTCCCAAGTATCTGGGATTTCAGGCATGTGCCACCACATTTGGCTAATTTCTGTATTTTTAGTAGAGATGGAGTTTCACCATGTTGGTGAGGCCGGTCTCAATCTCCTGACCTCAAGTGATCCATCTGGCTCGGCCTCCCAAAATGTTGGGATTGCAGGCATGAACCACTTGCCTGTCTTGAAAACTATTATATTTATATATTTTTTCTGCTTCTTTAAAATATATATGTCATTTTTATCGGTTAAATATGTCATATGTCTTTTTTGAATCAAACTTTTGTAGGACCTGGAAACTATTGCTTCTATTGCTCTGAATTGTAAACAGTAAGAAGATACACCCTATCTCACAATTTCTTTAGGAGATTAGGAGGTGCCTTCAGCAGGTACCTAGCGCCACATTGCAAATCTACCTCCAGTTGTGAAGATCTTATTTTTCCTTTTTCTTTTTTTTCTTTTTTTTTTTTTTTTTGAGTCGGAGTCCTGCTCTGTCCCTTAGGCTGGAGTGCAGTGGCTGTGATCTCAGCTCACTGCAACCTCCACCTCCCAGGTTCACGCGATTCTCCTGCCTCAGCCTCCCGAGTAGGTGGGACTACAGGCACGTGCCACCACGCCCTGCTTATTTTTTTTGTTGTTAGTAGAGACAGGGTTTCACTGTGTTAGCCAGGATGGTCTCGATCTCCTGACCTTGTGATCTGCACGCCTCGACCTTCCAGAGTGCTGGGATTACAGGCATGAGCCATCGTGCCCAGCCCTTCTTCTTTTTTTTTTTTTTTTTTTTTGGGTGGAGCCTTGCTGTGTCACCCATGCTGAAGTGCAGTGGCGAAATCTCAGCTCACTGTAACCTCCACCTCCTGGGTTCAAATGATTCTCCTGCCTCAGCCTCCTGAGCAGCTGGGACTACAGGTGTGTGCCACCACATCCAGCTAATTTTGTATTTTTATTAGAGATGGGGTTTCACCATATTGACCTGGCTGGTCTTGAATTCCTAACCCCGTGATCCATCTGCCTCAGCCTCCCAAAATGCTAGGATTACAGGTGTGAGCCACTGTGCGTGGCCCGGAAGTTTATTTTTTCTATGAATATTACCAATTAGAAAACCCAGATGACCTCCCAAATTACTAGGTGAAATTATAATAAACTGTATATGACAAATGGTGCTCTCATGTCTTCTACTTGAGAATTAATTATGGTGAGTTTCTGTATTTGCAATCTCTTAGTAGGTTGCCTGTGATGCACATCACATTTTGGTTTAATTATGTTACAAAACATTTTCTTGCTTTTCTATTGTTGTGGACAGTTTTTTAGGATTGAAGATGATTTTGCTTTTAGTTATATTTTCCACACAGTGTCCAGAATTATCAGATGTTATACACAAAGTGCCTACTAGGCTTAACTTTAGAGAAAAACCTTTCTCAGGATTCCGCTCACAACCCACAATTTTGTGACAAAGTGCACAAAGTGCAGCAAAGTACTCCTCAAATCTGGAAATAGAATGGTCTCTCTATTTGAGAGCTACAGTCCCTTCTGTAGCAGTTATACTAGATTTCTACAAAATAACTTTTTAGGACTGCAATCAGTTATTTCTCCTCCTTCAGCGTGCCTGGCATCTTCAAATCTGACACTGATTCAGTGATCATGGGGCCCATAAACCCAACCAGGATCACACGTGTGCATTAATTAAACCTGAGAACTTCAACTTCCTCCTCCCAACCAGGATCACACGTGTGCATTAATTAAACCTGAGAACTTCAACTCCCTCCTCCCTTTGCCTGAATACCCACAAATGTGCACAGCTCACCACCCCTCCAAGTCTTAAATGTGCAGTTCCAAATTCTGAATGTCCTGGGATTTGAGAGAAGAACAGAACTTTCATCTGAGAAATACAAGTTATTTTAATTATCAGACCCAGTGATACGTTAAAATGAGACCACAGTCATGTACCGTACCTTTCTTTGAACTGTCTTTTGACATTGCTTGCTATTGCCACAAATGGCTGTAAATTAACCTGATAATGTCATACTGAACACTATAACCCACACCTTATAGGTTAACAATGTATATAGCCAATTACTGACCACTTCTGTAAACCAATAAGAATTTCTGACTTTTTTTTTTATCAGTTCCCTCTTGCATTTCTTTTTACCTTTAAAATTATACTCACAACTGCTTTTTTTTTTTTTTTTTTTGAGACAGAGTTTTGCTCTTGTTGCCCAGTCTGGAGTGCAATGGCACAATCTTGGCTCACCACAACCTCCACCTCCTGGGTTCAAGCAATTCTCCTGCCTCAGCCTCCCGAGTAGCTGGGACTACAGGCTCGTGCCACCATGCCCAGCCAATTTTTGTATTTTTAGTAGAGACGGGGTTTCACCATGTTGACCAGGATCGTCTCAGTCTATTGACCTCCTTATCCACCCGCCAGGGCCTCCCCAAGTGGTGGTTTTTTTGGTTTAAGCCACTGTGCCCGGCCTTTTTTTTTTTTTTTTTTTTTTTTTTAAGATGGGGTTTCACCATGTTGGTCAGGCTGGTCTTGAACTCCTGACCTCAGGTGATCCGCCTGCCATGGCCTCCAAAGTGCTTGGATTACAGGCGTGAGCCACCACGCCTGGCCTCACAACTGCTTCTAACTGGACTATATATTGAGGGCAGCTTATACTCCAGCGTTGCATCTTGAAGATTTGACCCAAATAAACTCTCTACTTATGTTTACCCCAGGTTTTTCCTTTTAGGTCAAAATATTCTTTATGGTGTGTTGAAGGAGCCTCCATGAGAGGATCTCTCCTGTGGTTTTACTCTGCTTGCTGTAACTTCCCAGAATGCTGAGGCACATTGATACCACCTAGAATCTGCACTTAAAAACTGACTACTCCTTAGTATTCACAAGACAGGACCAGACTTTGGGCTGAAGACATACAGAAAACTCTTAGAAGACATTTTCTGCATCATGAGAGGCCAACATAGACATCTTAAGCCCCACTTTCAGAGTGGAGCCTTTTGAGTTTTCCAGATCTTGTCCAGTGACCTGCTATAGCTGTGTGGGAGGCTTCTGGTATGAACAGAATCTTGTGGCAGAATCTGTAAGTGTAAACAAGCACCTTAGCAGTGGGAGGTCAGGGCCACAAAATATCCAGAGCCATAATCACAACTGTGCCTTCTTGTAAATTATGTTACTTGAGTAGAGTACTTTTATCCTTCTGCTACCTCAGAGTTAGCTAGTCAGGGACAGGGGATATCACATCTGGATCTAGGATCTGCAGCTTCACCAGGGCTGTTCCATTTTCTGTTTCTACCCCGCAGATTCAGCCTGAATCTCCTGCGTGGATCACTATGGGGACATCAGCCCAAGGTCACTGGGGACACTCTCACCAGCATCTGTATATGAGAGATCTGAGGATGTCCTGTGCAGACTGGGGTCAGTCTGACAGCAAGGTCTAATTCTCCCATTTTAGACAAAGAGAAATGACTTTTCCTCCCCTCACAGAAAGAAAAATCATCTTGGTTTGTACTCAGATAAGAGTTGCTCCAGTTTTCTAGTTTTTTGGTGGAAAATGAAGAGATCCGAAGACTCAAACTGATCAGTAAGCTAACTGCTTGTATTTCATACGATCATTAGAAAAAGAGCTGAAGCAGTCATGTTCCCTACCCAAAAGGAACTTGCAGTCTAGAGCACATGAATAAATGGTTGAATTCAGCATTGTGTGTTCAGTACAAAGACGGAAACTGTACAGGAAACTTAAGCGTCATTTGGGCTACTTCCCTTTTATTGTTTTGTGAGTTTTGATGCCATCACCTGAACAACTATTCATTGAAAGAAGACTGAAGTTGTTAGTATTGTTTTTGCCTTACTAAGAATATTTAGCTTCTAATATAATTGCTGTAGAGAAACATAAGGATTTTGGTTAAATTCCTTGTTACTGTATGTTATAAAAGAGACAGGAAAGTGGCTAAAATAGATTAAAATTTCACAAACTCTGTGAATCAAATTTCTCTTGGCCAGACTTAGAATAGACAAAAATGAAAATACTTAGTGGCATAGAGAACAGAAGCCTCTGGCCCATTCTGTCCTAAGAGGGTGCCCATATCCACCCTCTGCTGAACCTTGTCCAGGTCTGACCCCACACTGAAATCTCTCTCAGAACTGCTTAGAGGAGATCAGAGTTTAGGGTGGCTATTCCTACCGTCTCCCCAGAGTTGCTGCTCACAATTTCCTGAAACAAGTAGATAAATGGGGAAATGCTATATACTTTTTGGCCTTAAATTATTTTTTATAAAATTAAAACCAGTGTTTCCAGAGACATTTCATCCAGCAACCTGTTCTCCATTCCTGCAGCTTCAGTATTTTTTTTTTTACAAGTCTTAAATAGAAACACAAAAATAAATTCCTCTGTATTGCACTTATACTTCCTCTCTGTTTCTTTGCCATCTATTTATGTTGAGGTGTTATTTGTACATTTTTTTTTTTTAAGTCAATGGTAGGAAAACAAAGGAAATGGAAATTCTGAGCCCTGCACTTAAATCCTGGGAAGTATTGCATACTTAGTTCTCACCTCCCAGGATGTTATTGTTGTAACCAAGCAAGCACGAAATGACCACTGAGACAAAGGCTAGGCCAAATACAAGGTCTTTATTGCCGGTGGCCACGGACGACTCATGTCTTTCTAACCCGTGGCCTCGAAAGAAGGGTGTCAAGACCTTTTATGCCTGTAAACCACCTCCTGGGCGGGGTTGGGGCGAGGGGCTTTGGACATTCTGTAAACCACCTCCTGGGTAGGGGTGAGGGTGAGGGGCTTTTACCAGGTCACATTCCCCCCTTGTTTTATTTACAGGAATTAAATCAATTCCTCCAGTAGAGCCTTCAGTGAGGACCTATTGATAGTAGTTGGGTTTTAAGGGGGGTTTGCTATAGGGGTTTACAGTACTGATGAGGGTGGCGAGAGTGGTGACCACAAAGAGGACACAGTCTTGGCTTTATGAATCGGGATGAATCGTTGATGCTCCATTGTTTTTTTGGTGGGGCAGTCTTGACGTGGGTGTGATGAATCCAGGTTGTTAGTCCGCCCACCTTGAGTGCAGTGGGTGTGGTCAGGATAACCATGTAGGGTCCCTTCTAAGGGGGGCAGGGTGAGGCCAGAGGTGGTGAATTTTTTAACAAGGACAGAGTTTCCAGGCTGGAAGGGGTGCGTCGGCTGGTCTGCGAGGTCCAGTGGGGTGGGACGAGGTCCAATGGGGTGGGACGGGTGTCCTTAATGAGCTGGTGTACCTAGGATTGAACAGACTGGAGCGCTTGAAAGGACTTAGGAGGGTATAGTTATGGACTTCAGCATGCACGGTATCCAAAGGTCTGGGGAGTAAGGGAGGGTGCCTGCTGAACATGATTTTAAAAGGGGAGAAGCATTTCTGATAGAGTGTGCATCGACCTCAGAGGAGGACAAAAGGAAGCAGGCTGACCCAGTTTTCACCGGTTTTTTTTTTTGCCAGAAAGAAGGAGAAAGGAAGTAGATTTTGACACTATTCTTAAATTATACGCAAATTTATCCTGTTAAAAAAAAAAGTTCTAACCTCTATGTTCAGTAATTCCACATATTCAGAATTTTTAATATCTCTACCAATCTGTTAAAGTATCTGTTAAAGTATAAGCACTAGAAATAGGCTCATGAGAAAAAAAATATGTGGCTAGTAAAAAGTCTGGTAATATTCTTTTTTTTTTTTTTACATTTTTCGTCTCTGATAAAACAGACTTTAAAACAACAAAGAACACAAGAAACAAAGAGGGACATTACATGGTGATGAAAGGATCAATGCAACAAGAAGAGCTAACGATCCTAAATATATACGCGCCCATTACAGGAGCACCTAGATACATAGGGCAAGTTCTGAATGACTTACAAAGAGACTTAGACTCCCACACAATAATAGTGGGAGACTTTAACACTACACTGTCAATATTACATAGATCAACAAGATAGAAAATCAACAAGGATATCCAGGACTTGAACTCAGACCTGGAACAACTAGACTTTGTTCAAATATTTACAGAACTCTCCTCCCACAAATCCACAAAACATACATTTTTCTCAGTAACACATTATACCTATTTTAAAAGTGACCACATAACTGGAAGTAAATCACTCCCTAGCAACTGCATAGCATTTCACAGGTTTAAATAAAATATTGGTTGGCTGCTTATTTGTTATTTTCATCCCCTATTCCTTCCTGTCTCCATTGTTAAACACAATTATTGGCATAAAAGAGGTTTTTAATACCCATTTTTAGACTGCATTGTAGCCTGGGCAATAAAACAAGAATCCCACTCTCTCTCCCTTTCTCGTCCTCTTTCTTTCTCTCTTTCATTTTTTTTTCTTTTGCTGTTTCTTTCTTTCTTTCTCCTTTTCTTTTTCTAAAAAAAATAAAAATAAAAAAATAATAGGGGAAATAATAGGGGAAAAGCACAAAACAAGCTGCTGAAGTTGGAGAAAGCAAGAAAAAGAGAGGATGAAGGAGAGGCAGAACAAGACAAAACAACAGAAGAGGAGGGGAAGGAAAGAGAGAAGAACCATATCAGAGTGTTCTTTTAAAAATGATCAGCACTGGCCGAGCATGGTGATCCCAGCACTTTGGGAGGCTGAGGCGGGTAGATCACTTGAAGTCAGGAGTTCGAGACCAGCCTGGGCAACACGGTGAAATCCTGTCTCCACTAAAAATGCAACAATTAGCCAGGCATGTTGGTGCATGCTTATAATCCCAGTTACTTGGGAGGCTGAGGCATGAGAATCAGTTGAGCCCAGGAGGCGGAGGTTGCAGTGAGCCTAGATTGTGCCATTGCACTCCAGCCTGGGTAATGGAGCGAGACTCCACCTAAAAAGAAATAAAAAGGTCAGCAGTAAAAGTAGGTCATGCCATGTAGATGAAGGCTGATTCAGTCAGCACACAGGCAGATGTGTATGGCACTTTACAAATTTGTCAGACTCAAGATCAAACATATGGACTAGCAGATTATTTTTTACTTACAGGTAAAAAGCAGTGTTTGTAATTGCCAAATTAAGGGAGTCTGCAGAGATAAAATGCATTTATAATAAAAGTCATTGTATATTACAGAGATCCATGTGAAGATAGATCCTGAAGAGTATTCCAGAAGTAGAAAGGAAGACATTCTAAAGCAATTTTTGTTTTGAGATAGGGTCTTGCTCTGTTCCCCAGGCTGGAAGGTAATGGTGCTATCACAGCTCCCTGCAACCTCGATCTCCTGAGCTCAAGCATCCCAAGTCGCTGGCACACATGCACATGCCACTACACCTGGCTAATTTTTTTATTTTTCATAGAAATGGGATTTTGGCATGTTGCCCAGGCTGGTCTCAAACTCCTGGTTTCAGGAAATCTTCCCACCTCAGCCTCTCAAAGTGCTGGAATTACAGGCATGAGCTACCATGCCCTGCCTAAAGCAATTGTTAATCTTCAGAAGTAGAGTTCATCTCTAAATACATGTCCTTTGGGATGCATTTGTTCTGGAACTCAGTCATTCCAGTTTGTCTTCGATGGCACTAACATTAGCCTATCATAAACTAATAACACTTTATCATAAACTAATAAGACATATGCCATCATATGGTATAGTGGTCCCGAGTTCTTTTTTTTTCAAGGTCTCACTGTATCACCCAGCTGAAGTATAGCGGAATGATCTCAGCTGACTGCAACCTCTGTCTCAAGCAATTTACAGGCTTGCACCACCACATGCAGCTAATTTTTTGTATTTTTAGTAGAGACGAGGTTTCACCATATTGCCCAGGTTGATTATTCTTATTTAAAGTTTGCTGTCTTATTTATCGTTCATGTCCAGTAATGATATTGGTGCCGACTGCTCCTCAACACCCCTGTACATTGTCCTTCTATACTTTTCTACAAGATGATTGCCTATAATTTTGAAACAAAAAGTTACACCTCGAAACTGTCTCTCCACAACATTTAAGTAATGGAACCATCAATCAAACAAACACACTAAACCAAACAGTGAAACAGGTGCCACTTAAGGTCATACTCTTAACAAAAATGGTCAGAAGAAAAAAACTACAAAATTCTGCTGCAAAGTTGGCCAATGCCGTGTGGCGAGCATTCTCACCCTCCTGTTCTGATCGTCATCTATTACCCTGTTGGTGAAGGAGGAGCCCTTCAACCCCAGGTAGTATGAGATGGCCAAACACGTGGCAACCAACAGTGAACAGATGAAAATGACATCAATTTGTTAGTCAAATACATTCACAGCTCAGAGAAAGAGGATGCTTCCTGACATGCAGGGACACACAGGGGTTGCACTTGAGAGTAGACTGAACCGGCAAGGGCTGTGGGAGTCAGGCTTTGTAGTAACAAGTGGATAAGCTGTCTCTGGTTCCCACTGGGTTGAGGCCTAGGTGGGGTGGACTGCTCCAGCTAAGAAGTGAACTGGCCAGGCCTGATGGGTCTGGAGAATATCTGGCAAAGGCATAGGAACTCACAGTTAGGCCATTAGGACATGGTGAGGCTCAAAGATATCACAGCAGTTTGAAATATTAAGACTTTTTTTTTTTTTTGACACAGAGTCTGGCTGTCACTTAGGCTAGAGTGCACTGGTGCAATTGCAGCTCCCTGCAACCTTGACCTCCCAGGCTCAAGTGATCCCCCACCTTAGCCTCCTGAGCAGCTGGGACTATAGGTGCACACCACCATGCCTGGCTAATTTTTGTATTTTTTGTAAAGATGGCATTTCTCCATGTTGCTTAGGTTGGTCTCAAACTCCTGAGCTAGAGCAATTCGACTGCCTTACCCTCCTAAAGTGTTGGGATTACAGGTATGAGCCAACACACTCAGAGAGGATTTTTCAAGAGTACGAATTTCAAGTTTTGGTACTATCAAGTCAAACAAATGCCTGCAATTTGTCTCTATGTCCAGTACATTGCTTTTGTAGTAAAACTGAGTCATCCTATTTTTATTGTAGGAATGAGTGATGGGAGAAACTGGTTCAATAGAGGAAGCCAACTATGAGATGAACTCACTTTCAGGGAAACACATTGATTTGGCGAACTGACCTGAAGCCAGAGGGGACTCACTCTTGTTGATAAAGAGTCAAACTCTGTAAACTACTTGAAGAGACTTATTATTCTGAGCCAAATATGAGTGACCAACCAATGTTCCACGACACAGCCTGTAGGAGATCCTGAGAACATGTGCCCAAGATGGTCTAAGCATAGCCTAGTTTTACATGTTTCAGGGAGACATGGGATATCAATCAAATACATGAAAGATGTATATTGATTCAATCCAGAAAGGTAGGACAACTTAAAGGTAGGGGGAAGGGGCTTCCATGTTTATAGGTAGATTTACAATTTTTCAAATTGGCAATTGGTCAAAAGAGTTATTATCAATAGAAAGGAATGTCTGGGTTACAATTAAAGGTTGTGGAGACCAAAGTTTTGTCATGCAGATGAAGCCTCCTGGTAGCAAACTTCAGAGAGAATAGATTGTAAATGTTTCTTGTCAAACTTAAGGTCTGTGTTGATGTTAAATGCTGGTCAGCTTTACCTGAATTCCAAAAGGGAAGAGGGCATGAGGCATGTCTGACCCTCCCTTCCTGTCATGGCCTGAACCAGTTTTTCAGGTTAACTTTGGAGTGTCATGGTGGAGAGGAGGGCTCCTTTCAGTTGGCTAAAGGGGCCCTAGAATTTTAGTTTTGGTTTACATTCTACCCTTTCTGGGCAAGATTTGCCAGAGGCAACATCAATGGCCACCACATTTTTATTTTGTCCCATGATGTTGCCAGGGTGCCATGGCAGCCTGCCTGGGGCCCATCCTGTCCCTCAGTGGAACTCCTATGGCTGAGGGATTTAGAGTCAAAAGACTTAGTCCATTAAATGTTCTAAGCTAGACAGGAATGGGGGTAGACAGGCAGTCACAAGAGTCAGAGACCAACCTTGCCGACATAGTGAAACCCCATCTCTACTAAAAATACAAATATTAGCTGAGTATGGTGGTGCTTGTCTGTAATCCCAGCTACTCGGGAGGCTGAGGCATGAGAATTGCTTGAACCCAGGAGGTAGAGGTTGTAGTAAGTCAAGATGCACTTCAGCCTAAGTGATAAAGCAAGACTCTGTCTCAAAAAAAAAAAAAAAAAGTAAAATATTGATTTACTCTTAATGCATGAAGTTTTTATTTTTTCAAACTCTATAATCTTTTTCTTTTTGAAATTCTTCAGATTCATATCTCAGAAGTTCAGCTCCTTCTCTCCTCTGAAAAGGCCTGAGATAGTAACTCTCTTCTTTACCTTTTGTTGGTTTCTGTAATGATTTTCATTAATAATCTAAAGTAAGCAAGCAAATGAAAAATCTTTTGGAACTCTCTTAGTCTGTATGTCTGTTATATCTATACGCTTATATGTTACTTATTGAAAGCAAGCAAGTGAAAAATCTTTTAGAACTGCCTTAGTCTGTATGTCTGTTATATCCATATGTTTGTATGTGTCATGTGGAAGTGATATTTCACTACCAAACTATATAAAAAGAGCTCTAATTAATTGACTTAAAGAAAAGTAAGTGCTTATCAAATTAATCGAAGCTAGTTCAAATGCCTTTTAATTCACATTGGTAATCTTTGGTAATCTCCAGTAATTTAAAATTTTAAAGTCATGTTATGTTAAATTAAGTAACCCCAGTTTTTTTCACTGGGAATTTAGACTACTATGAGTTAAAACAGTAGAAGAGTGAAAGATGTTTTTGGTGAAGTTCATTAAATCATAAGGATGTGGTTTTTGCTTAAAAAGTGTATTTGTTTCTAGTTTAGAGACTATTTAAGAGTCACTTTTAAATGAAGGGAAAAATTATATGGAGAAAACTGAATGTATAAAGAGAAAAATTAAAAGACGAGGAATGAGAAACCTTGACTCCTGGGTGGCCATGTGGTTGCTCACCTTAAGGAGCTGCAGCTGGGCTGCATTTGCTTACTAAAGGTAAAAGTTACCTCTGAGGGATGGGCATGGTGGCTCACACCTGTAATCCCAGCACTTTAGGAGAATGAGGCGGGCAGATCATCTGAGGTCAGGAGTTCAAGACCAGCCTGGCCAAGATGGTGAAACTCCATCTCTACTAAAACATATAAAAATTAGCTGGTGCAGTTGTGGGCACCTGTAATCCCAGCTACTCAGGAGGCTGAGGCAGAAGAATCGCTTGAACCCTGGAGGCAGAGGTTGCATTGAGTCGAGATTGCACCACTGCACTCTAGCCTGGGCGACAGAGCAAGACTCCGTATAAAAAAAAAAGTTACCTCTGAGACCTGTGGTTACCAAAAAGATAGTCAACGTGGGAGAAGGACAAAATCAAGTAACAGTTAAAACCAGAGTGTATAATATAAAAGGATGGTTTCATTAGGTAGATTGGTATCAGCGACCCCTGGAAAAACCTTTACTAAATGGATTGTAAAAATAACTACTTTAAGATAACGTCTTTAATATTAAATGCTACAGAATGAAAAAGCTTGTTTGGATTGATGAAGAACCCACAGCTCACTGCTAAACCATTGATGAGTATATGTATTCCAAATGCGCAGAGAATATGTCCAGCCTAATGAGCTGGATAAACACCACTGTAAGGTCTGTTTACCTGGAGAAGACTGTCCAACTCTCCCTACAATATTCCACATGGAGCATTCCAGATGAAGCATTCCTGATATGCATCATATGAAAGCCATGTGGGACTGGCTTTATAATGACCAGGATATTCTCCTACTGAAAATGCCTATTACCCAAGTCGTGGTAAATGTCAGCTCCTCTTAGGGGCTGTGGAAAGGGAATCAGGAAGTAAATATACTAGAGCAAAGATAAGTTCTGAATAACACTAACCAAGCAAGAATAAGGTGAAAAGAAATGAGAAGGTAATCTACTATGTTAACAAATAAAACAAGGGCTAAAAATAGTATGTTAAGAAAAGAACAGAAAGAGAAGAAATGGGAGATTACCAGAATTCATAAAGAGGCAGAACAACATCATTATGGATATTACAAATAGATTAGAAACATAATAGACATAAATGTAAAGTGAGTTATTAAGATAGAAAAAAGGTTTGAGATAATCGCCAATAAAATTAATCACTAGATAAAAATATTGGAGAAGGAGGTGGGGATTGAAACAATGAAGAATATAGAACACAGATATCCAAAATTCAACAGGAGCATCCTGACACAAGTCAACATAGTTCCTGTAACAATAAAAGTTCCCAAAGAATTACTGCCAAAAAAGAAAAAAAAAACAACCCTCAAATAAAAGATGATTCCAGCAAACTAAACAGACAAACTTGAAGGAACATTTCATACAGAATAATCAACAACAATAAAGCCATGCCTTGGTAAAATAATATTTTAAAGATAAAGAAAACTTTATAAAAGTGCTGGGATTATAGGTGTGAGCCACCTTGCCAACCCTGTCTACCTTTTCACGGAATGATTCAGTCTAAAACAGTGGAGAAATATACAAAGAAAATTTCTTTAAAAAAAAAAAAAAAAGCAGATAGCTCAAGAAGATTATATTCAAACAAGATATCCAAACTTCAAACAATCCTTTTCAAATCTGAAAGAATTCCAGAAATAGAGGATTCATAGGTTCTTATTGGGAGAAAAGAAAGACAAAAACAAATTACTAAACTCAGAAATGGAACAGCCACATGAAAGGTCTGGAGGTGGCATAAAATCCACTTAAACATGGAATAAATACTAAACTAATGTGGTTGAAAAACAATGGCACCTAAAACAATATAATTAATACAAATTTGACAGCACACAGAAAAGAGTTTAATCAATGAGAATGCAGGCACCAATGAGAAGGGAGGCAGTGGGCTCTGGGTCCAGATCTGAATTCTAGTTTTGCTGAAACCTTAGTGACATGGCTCTATGCAATCATGTAAACTTTCTGAACCTTAGTGTTTAAAAAAAAATGGAAATGAGGACAAGTGCGGTGTCTCACACTTGTAATCCCAGCACTTTGGGAGGCTGAGGTGGGCATTGAGCCCAGCAGTTCGAGATCAGCCTGGGCAACATGTCAAAACCCCATCTCTACCAAAAAAATTAAAAAATTTAGCCAAGTGTGGTGGCATGTGCCTATAGTCCCAGCCACTTGGGAGGCTGAGGTGAGAGGATCAATTGAGCCTGGGAAATTGAGGTTGCAGTGTGCTGAGTTACCACCACTGTCCTACAGCCTGGGCAACAAAGGGAGACGGTCTCAGAATAAAACAAACGATAAAAACAGGAATGATGTTTCTATCTTATGGGGTTGCTTTAAGGATTACATGACTTAGTACACATAAGGCATTTAGATTTGTGCTTGGAACATTGTAATCACTCAATAACTGCTAGCTTCTGCTAGTAACGTCCTCATATTTCCATAACAGGGACTCCTATCAATACTGTTTGAAATAAAGGGAAGTGATTTTTAATGACTTCAATTTCTTAATGCTTTTTATCTTTTTTTAAGTGTAGAGAAATCATTTAAAACATTATATCCTTGAAAATTTTATTTCTCTTGAGCTCAAATACATTTAAATTGAATATTCTTTATTTAGAATCTGATCTCATTAAGAATTACTTCCACCAGTTTATACATCTATGCTTCCATCTGTATATATGTACAGAAAGATTTTTGGAGTAAAGTTATTTCTATATAGTGGAATTGGCAGTCTTTTTTAAAAAGCTTTTTTTAAAAAAACCTTTTTACAAAATCTTCAATAAAATATTGGCAAACCAATTGCAACAGCACATCAAAAAGCTTATCCATCAAGATCAAGTAGGCTTCATTCCAGGGAGGCAAGGCTGGTTCAACATACACAAGTGTATAAACATAATCTACCACATAAACAGAACCAAAGACAAAAACCACATGATTATCTCAATAGATGCAGAGAAGGCCTTCGACAAAATTCGACAGTGCTTTATGCTAAAAACTCTCAATAAACTAGGTAACGAAGGAGCATATCTCAAAATAATAAAAGCTATTTACAACAACTCTACAGGCAATATCATATTGAATGGGCAAAAACTGGAAGCACTCCCTTTGAAATCTGGCACTAGACAAGGATGCCCTCTATCACCACTCCTATTCAATATAGTATTGGAAGTTCTGGTCAGAGCAATTAGACAAGAAAAAAAATCAAGAGTATTCAATTAGGAAAAGAGGAAGTCAAATTGTCTCTATTTGCAGATGACATGATTGTATATTTAGAAGACCCTATCATCTCAGCCCAAAATCTCCTTAAACTGATAAGCAACTTCAGCAAAGTCTCAGGATACATAATCAATGTGCAGAAATCACAAGAATTTCTATAAATCAATAACAGACTAACAGAGAGCCAAATCATGAGTGAACTTCCATTTAGAATTGCTACAAAGAGAATAAAAGACCTAGGAATACAACTAACAAAGGATGTAAAAGATCTCTTCAAGGAGAACTACAAACCACTGATCAAGGACTTAAGAGAGGACACAAACAGATGGAAAAACATTCCATGCTCATGGTTAGGAAGAATCAATATCGTGAAAATGGCCATACTGCCCAAAGTAATTTATAGATTCAATGCTATCCCCATCAAGCTACCAATGACCTTCTTCACAGAACTGGAAAAAAACACCTTAAACTTCTCATGGAACCAAAAGAGAGCCCACATAGCCAAGCCAATTCTAAGCAAAAAAAAAAAAAAAAAAAAAAAAAAAGCTGGAGGCATCATGCTACCTGACTTCAAACTACACATGGTACTGGTACCAAAACAGAGATATAGAGCAATGGAACAGAACAGAGTCCTCAGAGGCAATGCCACACACCTACAACCATCTGATTTTTGACAAAACTGACAAAAACAAGCAATGAGGAAAGGATTCCCTGTTTCATAAATGGTGTTGGGGAAACTGGCTAGCCATGTGCAGAAAACAGAAACTGGACCCCTTCCTGACACCTTACACTAAAATTAATTCCAGATGGATTAAAAATCTAAACATAAGACCTCACACCATAAAAACCCTACAAGAAAAGCTAGGCAAAACCATTCAGGACATAGGCATAAGCAAGGACTTCATGGCTAAAACACCAAAAGCATTGGCAACAAAAGACAAATGGGACCAAAACCAAAATAGACAAATGGGACCAAACCAAACTCCAGAGTTTTTGCACAGCAAAAGAAACAGTCATTAGAGTGAATCGGCAACCAACAGAATGGGAAAAATTTTTTGCAATCTACCCATCTGACAAAGGGCTAATGTCCAGAATCTATAGAGAGCTAAAATAGATTTACAAGGAAAAAACAAACAAGCCATTAAAAAGTGGGTGAAGGATATGAACAGACACTTTACAAAAGAAGACATACATGAGGCCAACAAACATGCAAAAATGCTCACCATCACTGGTCATTAGAGAAATGCAAATCAAAAGTACACTGAGATACCATCTCACACCAGTTAGAATGGCGATCATTAAAAAATCTGCAGACAACAGATGCTGGAAAAGATGTGACGAAATAGAAACACTTTTACACTGTTGGTGGGAGTGTAAACTAGTTCAACCACTGTGGAAGACAGTGTGGTGATTCCTCAAGGACCTAAAAATAGAAATTCCATTTGACCCGGACATCCCATTACTGGGTATATATCCAAAGAATTATAAATCCTTCTATTATAAGGACACATGCACATGAATGTTCACTAAAGCACTGTTTACAATAGCAAAGACTTGGAACCAACCTAAATGCCCATCGATGATAGACTGAACAGGGAAAATGTGGCATATATACATAGTGGAATACTATGCAGCCATAAAAAATGACATGGATGAACCTGGAAACCATCATTCTCAGCAAACTGACACAAGAACAGAAAATGAAACACCACATGTTCTCACTCATAGGTGGGTGTTGAATAATGAGAACACATGGACACAGGGAGGGAAGCATCACACACTGAGGTCTTTAGTGGGGGGAACTAGGCATGGAGCAGTGGAGGGTAGGGAGTTGGAGAGGGATAACATGGGGAGAAATGCCAGATATAGGTGATGGGGAGGAAGGCAGCAAACTACATTGCCATGTATGTACCTATGCAACAATCCTGCATGTTCTTCACATGTACCCCAGAACCTAAAATGCAATAAAATTTTTAAAAAGTGATTTCAAATGGATTACAGACATGAATACGAAGAGCAAAACAATAAAGCATATAAAACAAAATGTAGAATATTTTCAAGATTTTGGAGCAGAGAAATGTTTATTTCAAATAGAATACAAAAATGCCAATATTAAAGGAAATTTAATAAATCATACCAATTAAATAAAGAACATTGATTCATTAAAAAAAAAACAGTAAAAGAGTGTAAAAACACACCATGAATTTGGAGAAGGTATTTATAACACAAATAACTTTTAAAAGTTTCCATCTAGAATATTTAAATAAATTTTATATTAATAAGAAAATAATAGACAACCTAATAGAAAAATGTTACCCCCAAACCTCTACCAAAAAAAAAAATTCCTTGTCAGGTACCTCTCAAAAGAAAAAATATCTCACTGGTCAATTGACATGAAAACTTCATAACTGATCACTGATCTGAGACTTAAAACAACAAGGAGATAACACTACAGGCCCACCAGAATGGCTAAAGCTAAAATGGTTAACAATACCAAGAGCCAAAGTAGAAGATACAGAGCAATAATTCATCTCATACTTCGCTTGTGGTACTTTGAAAACCAATTTGGTTTTATTGAAAATATACTTACCTTAGAACCCACAATTTCATTCCTAGTATATTCTCTAAAATAAGAGTCAGCATCCATTCCCCCGTCATCTACATTAGGTATTTCTCCTAATGTTATCCCTCCTCAATTCCCCCACCCCCTGCTATCCCTCCCCTAGGTCTCCCATCACAGGCCCCGGCGTGTGATGCTCCCTTCCCTGTGTCCATGTGTTCTCATTGTTCAACAATCACGTATAAGTGAGAGCATGTGGTGTTTGGTTTTCTGCTCCTGTGTCAGTTTGCTAAGAATGATAGTTTCCAGCTTCATCCATGTCCCTGCAAAGGACATGAACTCATCCCTTTTTTATGGCTGCATAGTATTCCATGGTGTATATTTGCCACATTTTCTTTATCTAGTCTATCATTGATGGGTTGGTTCCAAGTCTTTGCTACTGTAAACAGTGCCACAATGAACATATGTGTGCATGTATCTTTATAATAGAACAATTCATAATCCTTTGGGTATATACCCAGTAATGGGATTGCTGGGTCAAATGGTATTTCTATTTCTAGATCCTTGAGAAATCACCACACTGTCTTCCACAATGACAATCCTGCACCATCTGCACATGTACCCCAGAACTTAAAGTATAATTTAAAAAGTAAAATATATAAAAAAAATAAGAGTCAGCAAACTAAAGCCCTCAGGTCAAATCCAGCCTACAGCCTGGTTTTGTAAGTAAAGTTCTATCAGAAGAGCCTTGCCTATTCACTTAGGTATGCTGCTGCTTCACAAATTTGGGTAGTTGTGACAAAATATGTATATATATATATATGACCTGCAAAGCCTAAAGTATTTACTCTCTGGGGCTCTCTACAGAAAAAGCTTGCCAACCTATGCCCTGAAGAAATGCATGTGCATATATGTGCAGCAGAAAACTGTGCAAGCATGTCACAGCAACATTATTCTTAATAGCCCCAAACCAGAAGCAACTCCAGCGTCCATCAGCAGTATAATGGATAAATAAGTTGGGGAATACTTGTGTAAATATTAGAATACTATACAGCAATAATAATGTAAAAACTTCAGTTATTACTAACAATATATATAAGCAAATCACACAACTAAATTTAAACACAAAATAACTCATACTTTATGCGTTCATTTATATAAAGTTCAAAGGCCGGTTATACTGAATCACTTGTTTTGTCTGTCCTTGCTCTGATATCACACTGCCTTTCTATGATTACTTTATAAGTCTTTGAAAAATTATTTTACGTAGACAAAAATTGAATATATTTATGGTATACAACATGACATTTAAAAATATGTATTCATTGTGGGGTGGCTAAGTCAAACTAATCAACATATATATATCAGTGTTTAGGCATCCTCATTTAGTTGGCAAAGAAAACAAATAAGCAAGTACCATAGAAGTTGGAGTCACTGGTTTCCTTTAGTGGAAAGGAGTGTACTGGGATTAGGAAGGGACATGCAGGGAGCTTCAGAGTGCTGACAACTTTCTGATAATTGTCTGTTTTATAATTGTTTCTGCTGTTTGTTTATAATAGGTACTCTATACTATTATGTCATTTTCACAGCAAAATAAGGTTTAAAAAAAAAGTGTGGGGACTTAATAAGCTCTGTTCGGTGGGTGCCACTTGTCACTTATGAGCTTTACTCTGGGGTGATTTGCTGGTCCATTTTGGAAACACCCTGTTAGGTAGAATCTTTAGGTCTTTCCTCTCAGGCTGCTCTGATTCTCCAGCAAAGACTCTTCCAACCTCCTGCCTCTAGGGTACCAGAATTCTAGGATCCCAAGCAAGCTAAGGAGAGCTGAAGACTGTCAGCATTCAGAGCCCATAGGGTTACTGGATGCTGTGCGATGGTAGAGTATCCACTTTTTCAGCTGCGCCTGAAGTCCTCGGGCACACAGGCATGGTGCCAGCCTCTTCAGAGGATAAGCCACAGAATATTTGCGGGAGCTGAAAATGGGCAGTTACTCAGCAGCCAACAGCGGAAAAAGGCATCTTGGAATCTACTTTTTAAACAGTTTTCCATAAACTCTTACTTTAGCTCTCCACACCCTTTTATTTACACCTTATACCCGGTACTGAGCATTTCTGAGCCTTTTGAGAATTCTACCTGTGGCTGGGTCTGAGCTTCCATGTTCTGAGTAAGATCTGGCTTTCTCGGGTATAAGTCAGTGTTCCCTCATCTGTTTGCTTTCTAACGTTCACACAGACTCTGCCTACTCTCATCCTCTCCAACTTGTTGGCTATATTTTTTACAAATCTCTTGATTGTAATTTTCACTGAGATTCCAAAGGAAATAAAATTAGATGCGTGTATTCAATCTACCATCTTTCCACAGATGGAGTTTGAATGTCAATCTCTAAAATGAACATCAAAATAACTATCTTGTGGGGTTGGCATGACTATTAAAAGCGATTTATGCATTTAAAGCAACAAGCTTCTTTCCTGTGGCTATTAAAATAGAAGGTCTTAAATACAGATAAAACCACACCATCTATACGTACATACACAACACACACACACACACACACACACACCCTCACCTCCTCCTCCTTCCCAGGAAGCTCATGTAAATTAAAGGTAAAATTCAGATATGGATTATTCACATATGAAGCTTACTATAAGGGTGGGAATTCTTGGTCCATGATAAGAAAATATAATTGACTACAGGAACCCTGAGAATATTTAGATAAGAAGCATCAAACTTTCTCTTGAAAGATACTATTAAAACAGGACACACATTCATAATCAGTTGTGTATCTTGGGAGATATTGGGATTTGAATAGGACGATATTAGTAAGCATTAATAGAATGTGCTCTATTGCCTGACTTGTAAAATTTAGCTGTAAAAGAAGATCACAGTTTCCTGTTAATTAGGACCACCTACAGTGTTGGAAACCTTTTTGGATGATCAAAGAGGTGGCATACTTAACCCAGGAGATGTTGACAAGCTCTTGAGCTAGTTAGCATAATGTAACTTTCGACTAAGTGCTTGATGTACAAGCTCTTTTATGCCCTGCCATAGTTTGGGTTTAATAGTTTGTGAAGTGACATTCCTTGTGCAAACAACGACAGTTACACGGAAATTTGATTTGTACTAGTGCCTTGTCCCTAGGTCAATTAATTTTCAATATACGTTTGTAGAATTTATTAGAAGAATGATAAAATACTTCGAGATATTAAGAATGTTATTTTCATTTTTGAGTCTGCAACACAATCTATAAAGATCTTGAAGGGGACAGGCTCAGATTACAAAGGAAATCATCTATTTCCCTGTTGCTTACTTCACAACTGAAATAGTGGTCCTTAATGTTAAACTTCAGGGAATTGAGAAAAATGCGTTCTTGGTAAGGGGCCTCAGATCAATGACTTCCTGAGCTTGAGAGAAATTTTTTTAAAGCCTCTGGTCTATATAAATAGGAAGCATAATAGGAAGATCATTTCCTTTGGAGCAGATAAACATGAGCTGGAATCCCCACTCTATCACTTAGATCTGTGTACTTTGAGAGATTTTACTTCATCCCTCTGTGTGTACAAATGTGGTTCATAATACCAACTTTCAGGATAGTTTGGAGACATAAAGAAGAAAATGCCCAAACGACCCAGCACATTCAGGCCCTTAATTATTTGTAGCTCTTACTAATAAACAGGTGCTCAATCTACATTCTTTTTTCACTTAAACCAAAAATAAAATTTCTTATCAAGGACGGTGTTGCTGTATTGGGAGAAAAAGAAATACAGTATCTGAAATAAATTTATATATGGTATCCTTAAAATGATTCCACTTCCTTCAACCTACTAGCATCTATCAGTCAATTAAACTCAGCACTTATGTGCCTAACTCAGCTCAAGAAGCTGGAGTTGTGCTTGGAGACCCTTGAACAGCTCACCAGGTCGAGGGTGCTTTCTGGAAATTTTCTTCGTGGCGATGTGTCCTTTTTCCACTTCCACAGGGAATTGGTATTGGTCACTTTCCATATCCATGAGGTAATTCACAGCAAGAGAAGGAGCGAGAGTATATCTTCTCCTTACATTTTGCACTAGAATGCTTTGATTTCTTGTTGCTCTGTCATTTCTCTGCAGGGGAATAGGGAATAGGCAAAATGAAGAAGTAAAGGGGTAAAGAGTGGATAATGAAACTGCAGATCATTTTGGTTATTAAAAAGGGGGCAAGGCACCCCAAAGAGAGAAGCAGTGATCAGGTGGTGTCCATGAAACTTCTTCCCTGCCCCCTCGACCCTGCTTCCACAGTTCAGGGACCAGAGGTTAAGGTGTGTGGAGGAGTTTGTCAGGAAATGAGGCTGGAGGAGCAGGCTTGGGCCAGGCTGGGGAGATTAGCCGTCATCCTCTGGGTATCAGAGAGCCAGCAGAGGTCTTTAAACAGGGAAGCCATGTGATCAGATCAGCTTTTCAGGATGATAACTCTTTATTGTGGAAAATGGACTGTGGGGGGAGAGACGTGTTAAGGGAACCAATTAGGAGCCTGTTGCCTTATTGGACTTTCTTTTACAACAACTGTGTGTTATTCTGTAAAGTGTCTCCAAGGACATCAAAGTGCTGTAACTTTTCATGCGTATTTAATATTCAACACAATTTTACTCCTAAGCATTTTCCTTCACTCCTCATTAGTATATGTTTTTATCCTAATAAAAAAATTCAATTCAACATAAACTTTACTATATTTACAGTGCTCTCAACTCTTCTAAAGTAATTAAATGAATAAAATTTGCATGTTTACTTTGCATATGTATAGGGAAGTCTTGATTTTGATTTTAAAAGATATAAAACACTTATTTGCTTCCTCTTCCATGGTATAATTTATTTTCTAAAACTAATGTCATAGGTTTAGACATTAACTAGGATCTTCATTAAGTTGTACAGTGTCAATTATTTTACACTAGTTATCTTCATTGATAGCACTCTATAGCCAGTTTAAACAGACATGTGTGTATATATATGCATACATCTTTGAGGATCCCACTGAACCTAAACTATCTAAATAAGGTTACTAGCAGACTTAGCTCAAGCTGCACTTTGGAAATGCATTATTTTTAGAATTTTTAAAGTATTCATAAAAGCTGAAAAAACGTGCAGAAATTTGCATTGATGGATGTTTTCTCATCCTCCATCAGGAAATGATGTACTTGAAACTCATTATAGATCTTCATAGAAACTCAACTGAACGTGCCTTGGGCTTTGTGCTCATCAGCACATACCGAGTTGACTGCATAATTCATATCTCTTGTGTCACATTTAATGTATAACATGTATTTCCTGTTAATTATGAAAATAAAAACACATCATATATTCTAAGAGCATAATTACAAAAACATTGCAAAAAGTTATGTTTGAAGTCTATTAGCCAATTTCCCTTTAAAAGATATAAAATGGAAGAGTTATTTTCTCTTGCTTTTTGAAAATCAGTTCAACAATGCTTCCCTTTTTTCTTCCACCTGACTTTACAGAATGATATAGAGGCTCCATAACATAGGAAACAGGAAATAATAGAGACAGAGGAGTTACCAACTCTATCATCTAGAAACATTTAGACAAATAAATAAAATGAACTCAGGACTTCCCAGGACTGAACCAAGATTGTTCTGTGGATATGAAGACCAAAGCAATTCACTGATTAGTGATTAATTATTTTTTTCTCTTTTAGAGGCATTTTTAATATGTTTTTAGTACATGGAAAAACAAAATTCCATAAAGGCCCTGATTTTATTAGCCTCCTGAAGTAAAAATTCTCTTAGATAACATCTCACTTTATAAAGAGAAAATATATTATGTAATTAAAATTCTAACTACTTAATAATCATAATCTGACTTAAGAAAACTTTTAAAGTATCATGTAGGCCTCATAAATCTTGAACTGCATGTGAAGTTATAAAGCATACTGCAGTCTAAGCTTTCACACCTGAAAAATGTACATGCTAAGCTCTAACTGTATGAGGCAGCCATCATTCTTTGGCTCTTTGGTTACTAATTAAATGGGCACAATATTAAAAATTAATTAACTACATAATGAATATTGCATACTTGTCACAGGTAGTTACCGTGTATCTTTTCCCTGGACTCACAGGAGAGAAACTTTTTGGCATTAAACTTTGATAGGTTAATTTGATTCACTGCTTAAGAACATAAACTGGATTGTTAGGTTGGCTGTCATCAAATATGAACTTTTTTACGTAGAAGCTGATGAGGCAGACTTTGAGTTCCCTAAAGTGACTCACTTTTGTTACCAAAACTCCTATCTAAAAAAAATGATGTGACTTGTTTATTAATGCATACAGCATTTATACATTTATTCATTTATGGATTCATTAATTTATCTACAAGTGCCATGAGAAACTAACATGGTTTATTAAAATGAATATAAAAATTCCTATTTGCAGGAATGGCAAATAGATTTTATCTGGTCAATGGCTTCCAATCTGTTGGCATTAGCCGCCTACCATCCTCATACACGTTCAGCAAATAATAGTACTAATAATAGCTAATACTATTATCACAGTAATAAATTCCCCAAAGTGAGGAATGGGGAGTGTGGTCTGTGTGCTTAGTATTTGAAGACCTTGAACAAATTATTACAGACAGAGAAGCTTGCACAAAGAACAGTAGAGGAACCAAAAAAAGAGGAAGCCATTCTCTTTGTTGGGGAGCCATGGAAGGAATATCTCACGATGAGTCAAGATGCCCGAGAAGAATTCCAGTAGCTATGATTAGTGAGCAGTGGGATAACTGACCTAGGACCTGAGGTTGGAGGTGTGGGCTTGAGATACAGATTTATGAATCACCAAATGATTCTTAAAAGATGTGGAATATTGCGTTGGTGGACAAAGTTGGAAGGGCATCCCAGGCAAAGACATCAATTTGACCAAAAGAATATCCTAGTGGACTTATTTTAGATTTCATCATGATAGATGCATTAGATGTATTTCCTATGTGAAGAGAGGAAATAATAAAGCATTAGAAACCTGATTGGCTAGAATAAAACATTAAATTATGATTTTATTTATTTAATTGGGACAGAGTCTCGCTCTGTCGCCCAGCCGCTGGAGTGCAGTGGCTCAATCTCAGCTCACTGCCAACCTCCACCACCCGGGAAGCGATTCTCCTGCCTCGGCCTCCCGAGCAGCTGGGACTACAGGCAAGCAACACCACATCCGGCTAATTTTTTTGTATTTTTAGTATAGACGGGGTTTCACCATGTTGGCCAGGCTGTTCTCGAACTCTTGACCTCAGGTGATCCACCCACCTCGGCCTCCCGAAATGCTGGGATTACAGGCATGAGACACCGCGCCCAGCGATTTTATTTTTTATTAATTTATTTTTCAGAGATAAAGTATGTCACCAAACTTAGATATTTCATATTTATATTGCACATTTACATATTTTAGTTATCCTAGTTAACTTAAATAGCTCTAAAATTCTATTACTCAGTGACTGATCTGAAGCAGCTATTTCCTTAATTCAATAACTGCCACTTTGTGATCATTATAAATCTAATATACATTTGAGGTAATAACCAGTGTGTTACTTTCATTTAATAATTTTAAAAATCAGAATATTTTAATAAACGTGTTCAAATCCACATATATACTAGGTGTTCCCAATTAATGGCATTCTTAAATATGTGTAGCATAAATATATAAGCTTCTAGGGTTTTCTTAAGTATGTCAAGGAATAGTTAAAAAATAAAAAAAATTTTTAAAAGCTTAGGTTTTTTTATTAAACAAAATTATGTTTCTGAGCCTGGGTGAATTGCTTAAAATCTCATACAAAATCTCTACTTCTTTTTAACTGAAAAAAACACATTCTTCCATAGGAATGTGGTAAAGATAAAATGCAGATAAAGCAAGTACAACATGTAGTGCTAATAAATGATGACTGTGTCTTTACTAGAGTAGATGATTATGGAATGGTGTATATGCTCTATACAAGACAAAATGTGCTGAAATCATGCAGGCACATTCTCAAATTTACACACGGTAGTTGAGGATCTACATCATGTAATCCTTGCTTTTAAGGAAATTAGAATCGAGTGATGCAATAAATAGAGGATGTCAAAGCTTATTTGTATTAGAAAAACAATTAGTGTACATGGTATTGTCTAATTGAAGTCTGGTCTATCAGCATTTTACAAATAATGGCTTTGTAACACAGAGAAAATATTAATAAAACAGAGAAAATATTAATAAAATCTAATTTAAATTTTTTTAAATTAGATTTAAAACACAGAGAAAATAATAAAATCTAATTTAAATTTTTTTAAATTAAAAAATTTAATTTAAATTTGCAAAACAGAGAAAATATTAATAAAATCTAATTTAAAGTTTTAAAAATAATTTTTAAATTATGGAATTAATTATTTGATTGGATCATGTAGTGCATTTTAAAGACTTTATCATGTCTGTTTATAAACAGTTAATTATCTATCTCTTTGACTCAAAGTGTTTTATATTTTAAAGCTCCAACTGAGACTGTCACTCTCATTCGTCAAATGAGAGATAGATTGCAGTTAGGAATATTCTCATTTGTTTCAGAATGAAATCCTCTGGCCCATTTTTTTCTTTTTCATCCTTCCTCCTGCGAAGATTTATTTTCTAATTTGTTTCCTCTTTTTCCCATGATTGATCATTGAGGGCCTGTTATTTCACGTTCATTAAGACCTAGCAAAGTGCAGAGTGTACCTTGCAGAGGACATAGAGGAATTTAGCTCAGTAGCTACTGGTTGAAGGGCGGTTTATTTTGCTGTTGCTCTGCTGTGATGGGATTAAGAGGTTTATTTCACTCATCACTTTTCTCTATCTTGTCTGTTAACGTGTTGGTAAACTTTCATAAATGCCTTGCGTATTCCCTGTACCAAGGATTGGGCAGACAGTAAGAGACAATAATTATAAAGCAATGAGATAAGGGATTATTCCCAAGCACAGAATGATACAGCATAGAGATTGGACTCAACTCACCTGGGGACAAGCTGGGGGGAAGGTACTTCGAAGGATATGACACTTCGGGTCTTAGAAATAAATAGATATTAATTACCCAGAAGTGTGACGCACCAGAAGTGTGAAGCACATGTGTGTGTTTGTGTGGATATAAACTGGGATTGGGGGCAGGGTGGGTTTTCCACAAAGTAGAAAGGCATGAGCAAAATGCACACAAAGACATGAAACAGCATGATGCTTTTGCTATTTGGTGGAAATAACACTGGAGAAGTGAGTAGCTATGCATCCCATTATGAAAAGCATTGTATGAAATGTTGGGATGTATAAATCATGTCATATAGTTTTAGAGAAAGAGAGAAATAGCAGGTACCTATACTCACAAATGCCCAATCCCACCTCTAGAGGTTCAACAAAAGTATGTTCAAAAGTTCAAGTAAAGAAACCTGTCATATTTACTTTTCCTCTATTTATATTTATTCCCTAGGTGATCTCCTTTATGCTTATGGCATTAAATACTATACGTATGGTCTTAACTCCCACATATTCATCTCCAGCCTCACCCTGTTCCCTGAACTCCAAACACATCCAACTGCTGACTTGATATTCCCAATCAGACGTCGAATGAAGACTTCAAACTTAGGTCCAAAACAGAAATCCACCACCACCTCCCAAACTGTTCCTCCTACTGTTTTCCTCATTTCATTAAATTAAAACTCCAGCCTTCTAGTTGCTCAAGATAAAACATTGCCTCTCATCTCCTTATCTGACCTGTCAGCTCCTTTCTGAAATATAACAAAAGTTTCTGACCTGCATTGCCACCAACCCAGTCAAATCAACTATCATCTCTCACCTAGATTATTCCAGTCGCCTCCCAGCTGAGCCCCCTGCTTCCAGACTTCCCCTTCTCGAAGTGATTCTGCACACATGGCTCCTTCCAGGGGCTCCCCACCACACTTAAAGCCAAGAGTCCTTAGCACGGCCTGAGAGGATTCTTGCACTGACCTCTGGTACCTCTCTGACCTTACCGCCTTCCGCTCTACAGACTGCGGACTCCACTGCAGCCTCACTGGGCCTCCCTTGCTCTTCCTCAGACACGCCTCTCACACTCCTGCCTCCAGACGCATCCATTCACTATTCTCTCTGCCCAGAGAGCTCTTTCGCCATGGCTTTTTCTCATTTCTTTCAGCCTTTTTTTGAAATGTCACCTTATTGTTGGCTTCTTCTTGTCCACTTTGTATAAAATAGCAACAGCTCCCAGCACACGCATGTGAGCACATGCACATGAGCACACACGAGAAAGAGAAAAGAAACAGCTAACTATCTCCTGTAGCCTGCTTTATTTGACTCCACTGTTATCACCATCATCTGTCCATATAGGTATGTGTCTGTATACATCTATATCTATGCTCATACTTTATCTACTGTCTGTTTCTCACCACTGGAATAAAAGCTCCGTGTACACTGGCACATGGAGCTATTTTGTTTTCTGCCAGATCGGCAGCTCTTAGAATAATATACTACTCAACAAATACTTGTTAAATGAATGAATGCCGCTGGGCACAATGGCTCACCCCTATAATCCCAGCATTTTATGACACTGCTATGGGCAGATCACTTGAGCTCAGGAATTCAAGACCAGCCTGGCTAACATAGTGAAACCCAGTCTCTACATAAAAGATAAAACTTAGCAAGGCATGATGGTGTGCACCTGTAGTCCCAGCTACTCAGGATGCTGAAGTGAGAGGATCACCTGAGCCCAGGAGGTGGAGGTTGCAGTGAGCTGAGATCACTTCAGCCTGGATGACAGAGCAAGACTCTGTCTCAAAAAAAAAAAAAAAAAAAAGAATGAATGTGAGGTTCCATCCCAAATGGATACTCTGGGTTCCTTCTCCCTCGATCCTCCTATCTCCAACACTTCCAACTCCAACTTAAAAGCTTTCCAACAGCAGAAACCAAATTTCATTCATCATTTTTCATCTGTATATCTCAAGCATTTGGCACAGTCTCTGATATATCTTGTCATTCAAAAAGAGACAAAAATGGTTTTACTGAGGCGTATACACTTCCGAAACCCAGTAACAATACAGTCTTCATTACTTTACCCAGAAATAACTTCTTTATCTTTTAAACCCATTCCCTAGTCACAACTGTCTCTAGCTTCCCAATGATGAGGACAGCATGACTCAAGGCAATCATGCAGGAAGATGAATCACAGCCTCTTGCCCAGCACAGCAGCCCAAAGCCCACCTCTTCTCCTCCGTCATACGAGGCATGATTCTGCAAAGGGGACCAGAGGTAGATTTACTGTGAGGCTAACAAAGTTTAAGTAACAGGACTCCTCAATTTCAGACACGTTCTAAAGCTCCATGCTTAACTGTCTATCCACAATTACTAAGTCTAGTAATCTTAAAAATCCACAAAACTGGTTGAAGTGGGAATTTTCCTAATACAAATTTAAAGCAGCAAATGTTACCCATCTGCTTTGATGGGAAGATGCCTGTACCTGTCACCTTCTGACCTCTTACATGCTTGGCCACATCTGTGTTCATACTTCTACTTCACTTCCACCTTGTTCAGAAAGGCCTGACCTTGACATTTTTTTAACTTAGAGTGGTTTTCATCTCTTTTCTTATGATTACATATAATAATTCTCCTCTTTATTTTTCTTTAGAACTGGTTGACAAACTTATTTCTTAAAGATTTTGCTTCATACAATAATCAGATAATTTTTATTCTGCCGGTTTATTGTGATTCATTTTTCTCATTCACTGAGTCATAGCGAGTTTCATACTATTGTTTTCTTTTCCTCCTTCTACATTTCTTTTTTGAATGTATAGGCTGGACAGTCAACTTCTCTCTGTGTAATCTCTGATTTATGGAGAAGGCTACCACGTGTCAGCTTTATCTTTCTTTCTCTGGACTGCTATTCACTGTTATGTTTCCTTTCAAGGTCTGACACAGCACTTGGCATTAGAGGCACAAGCTGAGTAAATGACATGTAAATCTAAGGGAAATTACCTTTGAATGGCATATGGTGCCTGCTCCCAGAAGGAGTTCAAAGCCGCCTGTTCATTCATAAATTCAGAATCCCCAAACTGTATTATTCATAGACTCACCGACAACATAAACTTAGTATAAATTTAACATGTATAAAGTGAAAGCTAGAACCTGGCTTGCCCCATGGACTTCATCTAGAGTCAAGAAACTCAGGGGATTCTCAGTTTCTTTAAAAGATTTTTAAAAAGGAGAACTGCAGGTCTTCAGAGTAAAGAGCACTTAAATTTATAAGGTTACACATTCAGTCAGCCAGGATTTTATTTATTGATGTCCAAGGCTTAACAGGAATGAATCAAATGCCCTGACATCTAAAATGTGGGATTTCTGGTTGTCTCAGCATTTTACATCCCTATAAACTTCCTTCTAGAACACGATCTGTATTTTAACCAACTGATTTTTGTAGAATTTCAAGAGGGAAAAATAGTTTTACCTTAATAACTTACAGATTAACACAAAGAACTTCACAGAGAGCTCTGCTCACAATGTTCTCTGAAAAAGCCCATGTTTAATATATGCATAACATATTTCCTTGTGTTAAGTAGAATGCTACATTCATGCTGTTCCATATTTCCTCACTAGTCCTTTTCCACAGGGCCTCTAATATGCTCAGAAATCAATGAAATAATAGACACAAATGAATGAAAGAGCCACTTCTCTCTGGGCCTTCTTTCCAACTGGGACTGGGCGTGACATAAGGGAGTGACATCCTTTCTCACCAAGACATTTGAGATTTTTTTCTCCTTTCACTTCTAACTTAAAATTCCTATCATTTAGAGTCTTGTCTGGGGCTGGGTCACAGTGCGACAGGTACTACTAACAACAGGGCTTTGAACCTGAGGTCCACTTTTTGCATTAAAAAGTGATATTAGTAAGAGTGAGGGAGGCCTTAAAGTCATACTAACACCAAACTGGAAATGTCTCTTTGATTTACCCAGGACTGTTTTTAGGATACAATTCAACCATCTGGGGGTTGTTTCAATGAGCTTTACACTTAAAAAGGACTACTTTGACTTAAGAAGGAATACTTTTCTCCATATAATGTCTATGTTATTCAATTTTGTGTCCATTAATTATTAAATATTCTTTACCAGAAATTTAAAAAAAATGGCCTTTGTAGTTACCCCAGAGTTTCCTGATGTGAGTTACTTTTTCAATTAGCAAATGAAGAGACAGACTTTCTATTCTAAAGGAAAGCAAAAGTGTCACCCCCATAAATGTTGAAGGGGAAGGGAGATTCTTGGGCTGTGGTTGATGAGAAGGCAGAGCACCGGGAGCAGCCATGGGGTCCAGGGAGCAGGGGCAACGAAAGGACCGAAATGGGAAGAAGAATCTGGTATCTTGCTCTGCAGGGCCATGTGCTGAGCCACCTGTGAGCAGAGCGACAGTAGGCTGTTGGTGAATAGAGATGCCAAGGTAGACACCTAGAGGTCAGAGCATCCTGGTGGTGGAAAGACTTGGAAATAAAAAGATGCTATTTCATAGGAGAGGAAGAGAAACAGCAGAAATCAAGACAACTTGTAATTCACTCCCTTACTCTCAACTATTCATTTCTTAACTCTGTTATCTTTGCATACCCTACATGCCTCAATAACTACCTTCCTGATGGCCTACATTACATAGCATGGACCAAGCAACCCAGTTTTTGTATTTCACTACTCCATTCCAGGAAACTTCCCAGGAATATAGAAATGATCAGTGATGATCCCTTTTTCACATTCTCCTTTCTCAGCATTATCCTATACATAGCATCCGAACAATACAGAGCCTCCCCAACCCCACCTTATGAGATGACCATAGACTTCCTTTAGGGAGAAAAGAGTGTGGACACAAATTTAGCCAAGCTACTATGTGACAATCAAATACAAGTTAATGAAGTTTTCACAAAAAGGAAACCAGCAGTTTGCCCAACATCTAAAGTTTGGAGATGAAGAACAGAACTTAAAACTGGGACCTAGAGCTGCAGGAAAGAAGCAGCAACAGAATTTTAATGGAGTAAGAAAGTTTATTGAGCCCTCTAGGCATCAGTTAGTCTTTTTTTTCTTACCCAGGACTGTTTTTAGGATACAATTCAACCATCTGGGGGTTGTTTCAGTGAGCTTTACACTCCAACACTGAGGGAAAAAAAATACCGGCTTCTAATTGGAAGTGTTATTTGAGCACTCTTTAAAATTCTTTCCAAAATTAATGAGAGCATATAGTACATAAAGATGCAAACGGGGAGGCATCAGGAGACATCTGAGCATCTCACATAAATGCAGCTGGTAAACAAGTTCACGACATGCATAAAAATGGCAATGGGGTTAGACCTGTAAGAACATCTCAGAGAGACTCTAAACCCTTGAGCAAAATTTAAAACTTTTGCCACAGACTTTCAGGTCTCTTGTAGTATTAAACCAACTCTCTGCATAAACAATTCATTTCATTTTTCTCTTTAATTATATATTGTGACCACTGAATATTAATCTTACCCTTTTTTAAAAGGAAAATGTATATTTTTGTCTGTCATTCAGAGCTTTCATAAATCTTCAGGTTTCAAGCAGATTCATCCAATAATGCGTCGCTAGCTCAGCTACCTCTGGTTGCCAACAATCTATATGAATAGGAGGCAGAATGAGAACAAGGAGACCTTGAACTCATTAAATGCTTTATGGATGGTTCGCATTTCCAGAAAAAGTACAAATTTGTTTTCCAGATCCACTCTCGCTTGCTACATGCGTCCATGATGAAAGAGGCAGGCATTCTTTTATCTTATGGAGATTTTTGTTTTACAGAAAATATGAAAAACAGAAGACAATTTGTAACAATGAATTTTATGCTTCCAATATTGTTACAGTATAAATTCCTACATTAATCTAAAATCATCTAAAAATGAATGCAACTATGAAGATAGCTAAGACAACATCCTATTCTAACTCATGCCTGACCAGAAGTTATCAAAACATGTAATGAAGCAGTTTTTTCTGGCCATTTATAACTCAATAATTTACTTTTTCATTCAGAGTACACTTAAGTGTGTTGAGTTCAGCTACCTTTTAGTCAACAAGTTTACCCTTCTGTTTCACCGTGGCTACATATAGAACTACCTGTCTCCAGAACCCCCACAAAGATGGAAGGAAGGACGAGGGATGCAGAAAAAAAAAAAAAAAAAAATTCTAAGAGAGCACACAAAAAGAGGCAAGTTATTGTAGAGTATAGCAGTGTCAGACAGTTAGGCATGACAGAAAGAATGGCTTAAAGAAATAACTTTGGCTTTGGACCCAAGCCATAAATCAGGAAAGAAGAAAACTCATCTCCTACAACTTAGAATATGCAGACCACTTTTCAAATGCATGGTCAAGTTCTTTGCCAGTCTTTAACGATTTGCAGACATAGTGCTTTTGTAACTAATAAATGGTTTGTATAATTAAAAGTGTTTTTTGAAAGCTCTTCAAATTTCAAAGCACACAGAATTATCCTTCACATAGTACTGTATGAGAACAATTAGTGCATGTCAGTGCACAGATCATTTGTTTTAAGATTAACGTAATTCACCATAATATTTACTTCTACTACTTACTCCTAAACAATATTGATCTGCTGTTTCCCAAAGCAGGTTATCCTGGTCTGGATCAAACCTGTCTCTGCTGGTAACAGTTTCTCTAGGATACAGTTCTATTTTAAATGTTTCATAGGTCATCTAGTTATTTGTTCATTGTTAGGGATGGTGAGAGAGCTATAATAGACAAGCAGCCTCAGCTGGCCGCTGGATGTAAGACTGGGTCTGGCATTATTAAAAGGATAGACGGTATATTCTATACCCTATGGAAAATAGTTTGATAATACATCTTGACCCAGAACTTATTAAAAAATCCATTACCTTTTTAATTCAAGTTCATAATGCCCTTTGGAATTTCAATTTAGGCATTTCTTACCAAAATAATAGGTAGCTTTATTTCTGAACATGGGAGATAGAGTCTCTTATATTGGCAACTCCCTTACATGAGAGTTACTAATTTATTATGGACAAATTTATGCTCTTACTCTTTATAAAAAAAGGTGGGGGGGAGGGCGTACACATCTTTGCCTTCTAAGAAGATCTTAGATCAACTTTGCCATTGCCTTGTGTGAATCTTATGGCAATGCACAAATTCTATTTACTGGGCTGTTAATCTTTACCTAACAGGACCTGGCGCAGTCCCTAAGATTGCTCATGAAATCCGCATCCTGAGGCCAGTTTGCTTTGAAAACAACTGTACAAACGCATAGAGAAGGGATAGTCTTATACACTCCATTTGTACAATTACATTCCATTTGCAAAATCGAAGATCTCAGGCGAGGTGCGGGGAAATCCAGCCTCGGCCTCTTGTTCTGCATCAGCAGCGCTGGTCAGGAACCCGATGCCTGCGCCCCTCCTTCCGACACACTTGCAAGACAAACACACGCTCCATTAAAAATAACACCACTCTGCTTTGACATGCTTTCTTCCCAGGCGCCTGGCTTTAAAATGTGCTTGCGTTTGTCGCAGGAGCAGGTCCTCCTGTCGTTTAGGTTCCTCCTTTGACGTGCTAGCGCGACTGAAGGGAGTGGAAGGCAATGCTGCACCTTGCCCCATACTGGGAACTCGCCAGAGAACGCGGTGCTCAGGTGCAGGCCTTTCCAAACCGATTCTCCTCTAGCATTCTTTTAAAATCATCTGCTAGCAGAAATTTGTCTGACCATTGGGTGTTTTAATAATTGCTCTAGCCGACCAGGAACTAGGGAGTCCGGTAAAGAGACACAGCCTGACGACACAGCATTTGCTGATTAATTCACACTAATTTGGACCACAGATTCTTCCAATGGATCTTGTCGGCCAACACTTGATTTTTGGCACAGGCTGAGATTCTTCAAAGGGCTTCCATATATCACAAATTTATTGCTATTAAAAAGAAAGGATCAAAACAGCAGGTACGTCTCTGTGGGGATTTAACAAATATGTAAATTATTATTTAAATCACTGTAGCTCGCTGTAGGAGGGAAAAAAAAATCAGTTTGTTTTTTTTTTGTTTGTTTTTTTTTGAAACGGAGTCTCACTCTGTCACCAAGACCAGAGTGCGATGGCCTGATCTCAGCTCATTACAACCTCCATCTCCCAAGTTCAAGCGATTCTCCTGCCCCAATCTCCTGAGTGGCTGGGACTGTCATGTGCCACCACGCACAGCTCATTTTTGTATTTTTAGTAGAGATGGGATTTCACCATGTTGGCCAGGCTGGTCTT
>CAUYQU010015485.1:0-62151 GCA_963574635.1 Cheracebus regulus
TCGTTCTCTGTGCTTTCACTGGGAGCTACATTCCTGAGCTGTTGCTAATTGGCCATCTTGGATCTCTCCCATCAGTTTTTCCCCTTTTTTTAATCATCAAAAATATCTTCACTTTACCCCTATTTTTAAGGCTTAATGACAATAATTTTTCTCCTTTTTTTTTAATTATCAAAAATATCTTCACTTTACCCCTATTTTTAAGAATCTTTTGACAAAGCAAAGAATTCATGATTGACAGTTGTATTATTTTAGCTTTTTAGTGATATAATTCCATTGTCATTTGTCTTCCTTTAATTCTGTGAGAAAGTCAGCTTTGATCTTATTGTTGCCTTCCTGTGGATTTCTTTAATTTATCTCATTTCTGTTTTATAGATCTTAGTGATTTGAATCCTTCACATTTCGGAAGTCTTATCTAGTACTTCTCATTTTGATCTGTCCTCTCCTATTCAGTTACACCCACTTTAGATTTGTGCCTATGTCCTACATGTCTATTACATTCTTTATTTTTCATTTCCTTTTTATGTTTCCTTTGAGTATTTCCTCTTGACCTAGCTTCTGCTTCACCACATATCCTTTCTGCTGAATGAAATCTGCTCTTAAATTCATCTCTTATTAATTTCAGTTAATGTGCTTTTCCAATCTAGAATAATTAGCATTTGACTTTTTTTTTATGGATTCCAATTCTCTGGCTAGTCTTCATTGTGTAGTTTATCTTTTGAACATATTTGTCATTGCTATTGCCAGATCTAAATCCTAAACTTTAATATCTAGATCTCAGGTAGGTCTAATCCTAATAGATTTTTCTGCTCTTGGTTTTGGTCTTTTGGATATTTCCTGACACATATAATTTTTGTTTGAGTGTTGGATATTATCTATGCAACATTTCAGGGACTCTATGACATGATCTTTCTACAGAAAGGATGGAATTGTCTTCTGTTAGGCAGTCAGGAGTTATAGGGTATGGATTGATTCATTGATTGAGATGATTCAAGACTGATTCCGTCCATTGTCAAGTTCTATCCATTTCGGTTTTCTCAGAGTTTATCCTTTCAATGATATCTAATGAAAGTCTGTCTGGTGTGATTATCAGGAATTCTCTTTTTGGCAAGCTATAAACTCAAACTTTTGTGTCCTTGTTCCCACTAGATGACCTGAAGCTCGGCTTTGGTCTTTGCCCCTTCATGGCTATTCTCTAGCTCATTTCTGTCCTCCCATCCCATGCAGTGTGGGAACTGGTGAATGCTTCCAGGGAAAAAGCAGTTGTAAAATGTTGGATTGAATTCTCCAGGATCCAATTTTGTACAGAATTTTGGTCCCTCAAGTCCTGCTTATCTTTACAACCTTGAACTCCCACTATTTTCTTCCAAGGTCACTGAGCCTATCATATGCTGACCCACTTTCTGCTGCTCAGCCACCATGATCTGTTTGCTTAGGAATCAGCAAATCTATTAAATAGAAAAGTAGAGTAAATATCACTCAGTGTACTTTCTGGACTTTGTCCCACAAGGCCTGGCATCCTTGGTTGTCCTCTGGTGACTTCAAATGACTGGGCTTTTGCTTGTTTGTTTTATTTATATTTTATTCAGCATTTTCCAATTCTCTTGGTGACAGTGTTGACAAATTATTTAATATGTTGATAACCTAACAAGGTACTCCACCAAAGTTAACAATAGAAGTCCTAATCATTCTCTTAGAACATGTATTACAAAAAGTGACCTTCAGAGGTTAATGATATAGAACTGATAGCTGGCAGTCTAATAGTGTTTTCTTTGTTAGGGAAAGACTTCCCAACTAAAGCAACTCACAGTAAAAATCAAGTGGAAAGAGGAAGAAAAACTCTATATAGTGTCTGTGTGTATATTATCCAAGAGAGGAATAGATCTTATAAATTTTTAAATTTTAATTAAATTCCTGGTGTCTTGTTGTATTAGAAGAATAGTGGGGCTACTGAGGCTGGGATATTTCAGCTACATCAAAGAGACTACCTTGAAATGCTTTCTGTATAGTGTCATTTGATATTCATGTTTTTCTTTCCCTCAAAGGTATGTTGAGCTCAAATGCAGTTCTCTGCATTTAAACTGCATACACTTAGGAAATGAAGGTTTTCAAATAACTTGAAATGGTTACTAAAACTGCAGTTTTATTTTGTTTAGATTGAGTGAAGCTAATTCAGTTGGATTTCATTTATTCTTCTTTTTTTACACTGTGTAGAAATGGAGATTCAGGTTACTCGATTACTTTAGAGAAACTAATAAACTGAATGTGACATTTTCTTCTCTGTGAGTTGATCTTCTCATTTGAAATAACAATAATTTATCATGATCTAGATTTTAGGACATGACACATTAGCTGCCTCCTGGAGACTCTACTCAAAGTCTTCCCCTTGATCCATTCTCTCAAATGCCCCTCATTGATCCAAGGGCAATTTTCTCACTCAGTCACTGTGGATAACAGCTACCCACAGATTCTCTTTTTGGATATTCTGTCATTTTTTTTGACTTTTTGTGGCAATCTAAAAGACAGAGTGAACAATGTAAACCGAAAATTTTCAGAGAAATGGAAGAGACACTGGAGTACATAAGCCTTTCTCATAAAACCCAAAGCCAAAATCCTCTGAGACTTGAACCAAAGAAAAGCTCCCCAAAGTGAATAAACAGGTTTGAAGTGATTGCAGTGCTGTTCATTCATTAAAGATTTGGCACAGAATAATAATACTGAAGATGCTTTTGCAGCTGATATATGAAATGGTGTACTAAGTAGACATAGATAAACTTTAAGAGCCTACTGATTACAAATTTAAACTCTTATAGCACTGTAACTTTGATGTGCAGCTATATTATAGAAAAAGTTTTAAAATGAGAGATTTCAGGCAGCAAAGAGTCAAAATTTGAAATCTACAAAATTTTAGGCAATGTGATGTGACTTAAATATCTGAATTGTTCCTGCACATAATTACTGAACCATGAAATTTTTTAAAAAGTGGAAAGTATTTTCTCTTTTAAAAGAGAAGATGGAGGAAAATCAACCCTAGTCTCGGTGAAGTTTTGCAGTGCACGTGCAGGCTACATTAATGTCACCAGGGAGCTTGACTAATAGATGCTCAAATGCCCAGCCCTTTCCCTGCCCCATCTACTGAGGAACCCAAGCACACGAAGTTCCACAAATGCTGCAGGTGATTTCTATTTACGCTATTATTTGAGGAACACCGATTTAAAATGACTCTCAAAGTTTTATGCAAATTGCTTCAGTAAGTTTATCTTTTCTCAGAAAACTAATTCAGGAAATAACTTTTAAAAGCCTGCATGATACTCATTACCTTATTGAACTATGCTTTCGTATTTTCACTTACTTGCTTGGTTTTTAAATAGCCATAGAGTAGGTATGGGACACTGGAGGATGGAGAGCCCATGACAGGAAATAAAGGCAACTGAAGTTTTCACTGAGGTTGGGAGGAAGTGGCTCGTAACTACTTCCTGTTTATCATTTTGTGCAGATTGAATTCCATTGCCTTAGCGGGCTGAAGAGTGCCAAGGGACAGCCTGAAGTTGTAGTGGGTTTTATGCACATATTTTTTGTTTCTCTTTAACTATATGAATCTAATTTGGGGAGTATTTCTGAGAAAAACTCTGAAGGCAGTTAAGCACTTTTAGATATTCTAAATACCCTATAAGTGAATGTTAAAGGGCGAAAAGATTCCTTTAAGCACAATTCCTAGGCACTGTGCCTGTGTTATGGATTTTTAAAAAATCAATAAATTTTCTTAATTTAGGGGGAGAAATCAAAAGTCAGCCAAACAGTTCCAAAAGCATTGGTGGGATCACCATAAGAATATAAAGACTGATGCTAGGAAACGGACCTAACCCAGTGTGGAGAATCAGACAGGGCAGGGTTCCTTGCAGAAGTGTAACCTAAGCTGAGACATCGAGGTCGAATAAAAATCAATTCATTAAAAACTTCAGGAAGACAAAGGAAAACCATTATTAATGGCAATACCCATTCATTCATTCGATTATTTTATTCATTTCATGCATTTATACATTTAGTGACTCAGGTATGTGCCATGTGAAACTGAGCTAGACCCTAAAGATACAGCTATGAAAATTCCAGACCTGGCAGCTGTACTCATGCAACAGGAGAGAGAGGAGACATCCTCTGTGTCTGTTTTCCCCTAGAACTGTCTACGGTAAAGGAAAAGTTCTCTGCACTGCCTAATACTGTAGCCCTAACTACTGGGGCTATTGAGCATTTCACCTGTGTCTAATGTAACTGAAGACATAATTTTTTTTTTTTTTGAGACAGAGTCTTGCTCTGTCATCAGGATGGAGTGCAGTGGCACAATTTCAGCTCACTGTAACCTCCACCTCCTGGGTTCATGGGATTCTCCTGCCTCAGTAGGTGGGACTGCAGGCACCTGCTACCACACCCAGCTAATTTTTGTATTTTTAGTAGAGACGGGGTTTCACCATGTTGGCCAGAATGGTCTCCATCTCTTTACCTCGTGATCTGCCCGCCTCGGCCTCCCAAACTGCTGAGATTTCAGGCATGAACCACCACACCCGGCCTGAAGACAAATTTTTAATTTTGTTTTAATATACACAAAGCTAGTGGCTACTTCTTTAGTGCAAGGGTGAAAAAATTCTGATCTGGATTCCCCAGAGGAACTCAAAGATGGTAACAAGTGGCATCTTAAAAATAAGCTCAGATGAAAAGGGGTTGCCATGAAAGGATGGGACTCGGGGGATGGAATACTGCCTGGCCGAGGGTAATGGAGTACATGCTCCTTGTAGTCAGGGTGTGACTTTGGCATTAATGTATCTGTGTCCCTAGTGGAAGGTAGTGCTGTGCTGAAACAGAGATGAACTCATAAGTCAAAAATTTTGCCAGAGGTGAGCAGATATTTTCATTCCTAGCAGGATTAAATTCATATTTGTATTTGCTGAGTGGCCCAGGTGTTTCAGAAAAAGTTGTCATTCAGATTGATGGTGCTTAAAAAATAATCTATCAACATATAAGGAAAAATATTTAAGGTGGAGGGTTGACTGACTCAAATTTAATAGTATGGCACACGAGACCACTGTGTTCCCTAGTTTTTTTAAAAAAATAAATTATTGCTTTTCCCCTGTAAGCCTAGAAATATGGGAAGAGGGAAAGGAGGCTTTTCAAAGAAAACTACTCTTTGGAATATTGGTGTATTTCTATCATGTGTCCACTGATTTATCTAACTGATATTTCTCCAATATTTTATATTTTGTCTTCAAATCATTCTATCAAAACTGTATTGACTTAATTTTTCTTCTATTTTTAAAAGCATTATCTATTAATTTTTACTCTATAATTTGGGGCATTGATTTTTCAAACAGTAAGATGGTTTTTCTCAAATTACTAAACCTTAAAAGTGGTATTTTGAATTTCTACTAAAGTCGGCATGTAGAAAGCTATAATGACATTCTCCCAGATCTTAAATAGGGGGTGAAGAATCTCTGGGTCTTGAGATCACCCCAAAGGTGAGCTTTATACTTAAGCCACAAAACATCTCTCTGGAATAAGACAAGGAGACGATATCCCAGGGAAGGAACGGAGGGAATAAATGAAGGAACAGAGAAACAGGAAAGAGGAGTAAAGGAAAAAGAGAAGGAGGAGGGATGGAGAGACAGAGAGGGAGAAAAAGACAGAGAGTGGGAAGAGAGAAAGAGAGGGAGCACATTATCAAAACACAGCATCAAAAGCTCCAGGCTGTCTTCCAAACATCCAGAAAGCCAGAAAGTGTCATCGGATGGTTCCCTGATTTGGCTGAAATAATCCCCATAATATGTTTTTTGTATTCCCGATATTTTCTGAGTATGCTGATATCAGCAGGAGGGTACTTTCGAAGCCAGATGCAAATAAGTGTCTCAGAAATTAGAGAAATTTTCCCCCATTGGATATCAATAAATCAGTATTCTAGAATTACTATCCTATTAATATGTATTATTGTTTTATAGACTTGGTTAGTCGTCTGACCCCAAGAGGTGAGTCAGTTCTATTTGGATAGAAAAACCAAATCCAGTTTCTGGATAATAAAGCTAAGGCTCACGGCCTGCATGATGAAGTATCAGCCCGGTTTTACCCCTCGTGGGGACAGACACGTGACTGTGCAGCATCAATCTCAGACCATTCTCATTCTCTCTCCTTGACTGCAGTGTCCTTTGGTCATCTTTTTATTCTTTAAAATTCCAGTTATTTGAATGACAACCTGCTCATTGTAAAAACTCATAAGGCAGCGATGTATTCAGAGGGAAATCTATAGTTTGTATTGCACATCTCCAACACTGCTCCACTAGTGATAACTTGAGGCTCTCATTCATAGCTTTTCTTTGCTGGTGTATCTGTGCATCAACGTAAAGGTTTTTATTTAATTTTTAGTACAAATGAGATTCCTCTGTACATCTTATTTTGTGATTTGCTTTTGTTACATGATACTGTTGCTATGAGTTCCAGGTCAATGTACATATGCTTCATGCTTTTAAAGACCTTCACAATATTCTTTAGTATTAGTTTATTATGATGTGGTAACTCTCTCCCTAACTGAATATTCAAATTTATTTTACATTTTGCTACTCCAAATGTAGTGAGATAATACTTTTGAGATACTTGTGCCTGACTTCCTTTTCTCTTCCCTCTCACATATAGTCAGAGCCCCTAAACTCACTGCCTCAGCAAGAGTATAGATCTGGGAAGCAGAAATAGCGCAGAAGTGTTATAGACTGAACATTTGTGTCCCCCTAAAATTTATACTTTGAAGCCCTAATCTTCAGTGCAACTGTGTATACCTTTAAGAAGGTAATTAAGATTAAATGAGGCTGTAAGGTTGGGGCCCTAATCCCATAAGACTAATGTCTTTATACAAAGAGGTAATCAGAGAGCTTTCTCCAAGTGCCTATGAGAAGTTGGCCATCTGCAATCCAGGAAGGCAGTCCTGACCAGAAATCAAAACGGACAGAACCTTGATCTTGGACTTCCAGTCTTCAGAACTTGGAGGAAATAATACCTTGATATTTAAGCTACCCACCCTACAGTGTTTTACTGTGGCATCTTTGCAGACTAATGTGAACCCCAATTCTCTAAGCCCAGAAAGGAAAATAGGACGTTATTGTAAATAAAATCTCTTGGCCAGAAAAACAAAGTAAGGTTTCTATCAAGATGAGGCAAAAATTTCCTAGGTAGTTCTGGCTAGAAGGTAAGAACCCCAGAAAGTGGCTGGGAAGACTTACTTAGACTACACTATAGGCAGACTCATAATAATGTGCGACAGTGCAGAAGTTCTCTTAACCTAATAATTTTATTTTCTCCAGCTTACAAAATGTCACGTCTCTATCTCCTCTCTCTCTGTTGGTCATTAAAAGTTTCTGTTTCTCAGCTTTGTATTAGGGAGAGCAATACTTTGACATCTCAGCTGCAGATATTTACTTTCCATCTTCTCTTGATATTGTGAATGATATTTATTGTCACACACTTGTTCAATGTTATCTTAAAAAATAAAAAATTATTTCCCCTATGGATTTTACCTTTTTCCATTAAGAAGGTCATCCTGAACTCAGGCTACACAAATATTTTCCTAAATTTTATTCTAATATTTTATAGATTTATTTGTTATGTAGAGATCCCACTGGGGTTCATTTATATGGTGAAAAGTGAGATTCTAATTTTACTTTCTTCCACATGAAAAGAGAATTTTGTGAACATGAGTTATCAAAGAATTTACTCCTTTCATTGATTTGTAATGCAACCTTTAACAAATATATTTCCATATGTATTTGTTTCTCTTTCTGGAGTAATGTATTTATTTATTGTTCTCTTGGCACCACACAGCAATAATGGCAAGTCCGTTTAAAAATGAGAAAAAACTTTAATTGGCATTTCTTCAAAGAAGATATGCAAATAGCCAGTTAGCACCCAAAGAGGTGTTCAACATCATTAGTCATTAGGAAAATGCAAATCAAAACCACAATGAGATACCACTTTATACAAAATATTATTAAAAAGATGAGAAATAACAAGTGTTGGTGACGACTTTTACAACTTTCTTAGCATTATGTTTTTCTTCTTTTAAAAATTGAGGTATATTTTTAATATACTATAAGAGTCACCATTTTAAAGTGTATGACTTAATGGTTTTTAGTGGATTCACAAAGTTGTGCAAACTATCACCAACTACCTAATTCCAAAATGTATTCACCCCAAAAAGAAGCCTATACCTGCCAGCAGCTAATCCCCATTTCTCTTTACCCCATTTTCTGGCAACCAATAATCTACTTTTTAGTCCTATGAATTTACTTATTGTGGACATTTTATATATTAATGGATGGAATTATACAACTTGTGGCCTTCTGTGTCTGTCTTCTTTCACCTACTAAAATGTTTTCAAGGTCTAATTATGTTATGCCACATATCAATTCCTCATTGCTTTTTAGAATAATGTTCTATGGTATAAATATACAACATTTTGTTTATTCACTGCTGATAGATACTCAGGTTGTTTCTACTTTTGGGGTAAAAAATGTTGCAGTGAATATTAGTATACTAGTTTTTGCATAAACATGTTTTTAATGCTCTTGGTTATAAGCTTAGAAGTGGAATTGCTGAGTCATATAGTAAGTCTATGTTTTAACTTTTTGAGGAACTACAACATTGTTTTGTTTTCCAAAGCAACTACAACATTTTACATTCCCACCAGCAATATATGAGGCTTCTAGTTTCTTCATATCCTCACCCACACTTTTTATTTCCCATCTTTTTAAATATAATATTCTGTGTAAAGTGGTATCTTACTGTGGTTTTGATTTGCATTTTCCTAATGACTAAGGATGTTGAACACCTCTTTAGGTGCTTACTGGCTATTTGCATATCTTCTTTGAAGGAAATGCCAATTAAAGTTTTTTGTCCTGTTTTCAAACTGACTTGAAATTTTGTTGTTGAATCGTAAGAATTCTTTATATGTTTTGGATATTAGGCCTTTATCAGATATACGATTTGCAAATCTTTTTTCCCATTATGTAGATTGTATGTTCATTTTCTTGATAGTATCCGTTGAAACACACAAGTCCTTTAAAATTTTGATGAACACCATTTTATCTGTTTTCTTTGGTTTCTTGTGCTTTAAATACCACATCTAAGAAACTCTCGCCTGATCTAAGATCACTAAGGTTTACACCTATGTCTTCTTCTAAGCATTCATAGTGTTAGCTTCTTACAGTTAGGCCTTTGATCCATTTTGAGTTAACTTTGAGTATGGTGTGAGGAAAGAGCCCAGCTTCTTTTTGCATGTTTATATCCAGTTACTCCCTCAACATTTGTTAAAGATTATTCTTTCACCAGTAAATTGTCTTGGAACCCTTGTTGAAAATTAATTGCCCATAAATGTATAGGTCTATTTCTGGACTCTCAATTCTATTCCATTGATCTACATATGTATCCTGATGCCAGTACTACAGTCATGATTACTGTCATTTTTATTGTTTTGAAATTAAGAAGTGGGTATTCCAACTTGGTTGTTTTCAAGATTGTTTGGGCCATTCTGGATCCCCTGAATTTCCATATGAATTTTTTTTTCTTTTTTTTTTTTTCAGATGGAGTCTCACTCTGTTGCCCAGGCTGGAGTGCAGTGGCACGATCTTGGCTCACTGCAACCTCTGCACTCTCCCTGCTTCAAGTGATTCTCCTGCCTCAGTCTCCCAACTGGCTGGGATTATAGGCACCTGCCACCACACCTCGCTAATTTTTGTGTTGTTAGTAGCGACAGGGTTTCACCATCTTGGCCAGGCTGGTTTTGAACTCCTGACCTTGTGATCCACCTGCCTTGGCCTAAAGTCAGCTTGCCATCGTTATGCAAAAAAAATCCATCTGGCTTTCTGAAAGAATTGTATTAAATATGCAGATCAGTTTGAAGAGTATTGCCATCTTAACAGTATTACGTCTCCTAATCCATGGTTGTGTTTTCATTTAAGTCTTCTTCAATTTCTAGCAATACTGTTTTGTAGTTTTCACTGTACAAGGCTTCCACTTCTTTTCTTAAATTTATTCTCAAGTATTTTATTCTTTTTGATGCCATTATAAATAGAATTTTTTTTTTTTTGAGAACAGAGTCTCACTGTCGCCCAGGCTGAAGTGCAATGGCTTGATCTCGGCTCACTGCAACCTCCTCCTTCTAGGTTCAAGCAATTCCCCCACCTCAGCCTCCTGAGTAGCTGGGATTATAGGCGCCCACCATAACACCTGGCTAATTTTTGTATTTTTAGTAGAGACAGGGTTTCACCATGTTGGTCAGGCTGGTCTCGAACTCCTGACCTTGTGATCTACCTGCCTTGGCCTCCCAAAGTGCTGGGATTACAGGTGAGCCAACACACCTAGCCTAAATAGAATTATTTTTAGATTTTATTTTTGGATTGCTTTTTGCTGGTGTACAATTGATTTTTGTATTCTGAAAACCTTGTATTCTGAAACCTTGCTGAATGTATTTATTAATTCTAACAATTTATGTGTGTGTATTCCATAGGATTTTCTATATAGTTGATCAGGATATCTGCAAATAAAAATAGTTTTCTTTTTTCCCAATCTAAGAATATTTTATTTATTTATTTATTTGTATTTATTTATTTAATTTTTGGCTTAATTGCCCTCCAGCTTTATTGAAGTGGGAGAAGTGGGAATTTTGCCCTGTTTCTAATTTGGGGAGAAAGCTTTTAGTCTTTCACCATTAAATACTATGTTAGCCATGTGTAATATATTGTTTTGACTATAGATATTTTAATATTCATTAGCACGAATCCCCACCAAGAATTTTTTGAGATTTTTAAAACTATCCATCAATGTTTATTTTTCCACATAAAGTTTAAAATGAGTATATCACCTGAAAAAATATGGGGGATTCTGGTTGTATTAAGCAGATACTCAATATGATAGGAATGTACATTTTTACAGCATTAGGGCTGATCATGCAGGAACATGGTATCTATTCTGGCTTGCTCTAATGGTCTTAATGACCAGTTTTGTACTTATTGTCATATAGGTCTTATACCACTATTAAAGTTCCTCATAGATGTATCTATATCTTTTGAAGTTGAGAATATAAGATTTTAAAAATGTACATCCAGCGTATAGAGTTACTCATTTCTTACCCTCTGCTTTGTCTTGACCAAATCTTGTTCAGGTTTCTTTCTTTCCTATAGGGCCCTGAACTCCTCTTGCTCCCCAAGCCTGAGAAAGCACACACAAAAAAGTGGAAAGCATTCCCTTTCTGAGTTTCTCCTGGGAACCAGGTGGCCACACAGAGAGCCCTTTTCCTGTGAGACCCCACTGGTCTCTTCCCTTTGCTTGTCCAGCCTTGCCTCTAAACATTCTGCTAATCTCTGCTTGCTCCTCCTTTACTCTAGGACAGAAAAATCTTTTTCTGCTTGATTCTGAAGTGCTCATGAATTTCTGAGACTAGAGCATTCTTCCTATTGCAATAGTCTTTCTTTCTAATTAGTTTCCTTAGTGCATACAAAACCTTGGATCCATCTATCATACTGAAACTTTTATTTAGGTCAATATATTGTTTTAATTGAGTTTCTTATGTTTTCTCAGTTTATAATCAAATTATCTTCAAATAATTAGAATTTGTCTCTTCTTTTTCAATATTTATACTACTTATTTCTCTTTCTTATCTTGCGTTAGTGAAAACTGCTAAAAAACACTGTTGAATAATAGCACAATTAGCAGGTATCAGGTCTGTTTTTCAATAAGATGGAAAAATCTATTATGTTAACCAATTTAATGTATTAGTAGAGGTTAGATTTAAGTTATGTTGAGTTTAAATGTGTTTAAGAAAATGATTTTCCTTTTCTATTTTACTTAGAGTTTTTTCATCAATGATGACTGAAATTTTATCAAAGCCTGTTTTAATAAAATGTTTTAAGAATTTCACATTTTCCAATCATTTGTTTTATATAAATATATAAAATAAAATCCTTATATTTGTAATAATATAAGGATTTTTATTGATAGAATTCTACTGGTAAAGCCTTGTAACATATCTGAAATAAAATATATGTGTTTTTTAATATGCTGCTAAATCCTGTTTGCAAATATTTTATCCAGATTTTTCCATACTTACAAGTAAAATGGACCTATAATTTTTATTGTTGATATTGTATCTTTATCAGATTTGGCATGTAGGATATATCTTTATCTTGGAGAAGTAGATAAAATGTACTGTAAAACCATGTTTTAAAATCGTTTCAAATCCTTTTGTGTGTATTGATATTACTCCACGAAAAAGATATTAATAAACCATGGTATCAGCGTCCAAATTGTTGAATGTCTAGGATTAGGAGAGGCATTAGATGCTGAAAGTCCATTTCCTTCACCTCCTTTAAATAGCATCCTTCCTAAATCCAGGGCCTGGTTTTCCTGCTAGTTCCTCACTAAACCGCCCACACTTACTATTCTTCTACTTGAACTCTTTTTTTCAGCATTATGTTAGTAGATTGTACTACATTGTTTATTACATATGTATATCATCTCTCAGAAGAGATTACTGTCATTGTAATCGTAATTTCAAGGCCCCATTGCTTCCAGTGGGTTATCACCATATGTCCTCTAAATGTTTTGCTGAATTGAAAAAAAAAAGTAATTATACAAAAATAATTTGTGTTTCATATTCCATTACTATTAGACTTCCTTTCCAAGAAGCATTTTATTACCACCTTAATTCTTCCAGAATCATTTTTCAAATGTATCTAATGGCATTTATTACACTGTTTCATAATTAAAGGTTTGTGTGTCTGTCTCCCAGATTCAAGGGTGAAGGCCAAAGCTTGTTTGTGGTTGTGTACTCCGTTTGCAGTGCAGCGCCCTAGTCACAATAGGGACACATTAAATCTGGTTGTGAAAATTAACAAATTATGTCTACAAGCCTGTATGGTCAAGTAACTCGTCAACATTCATTAATAAATTCAAAAAAGCTGGTGGGTTTGAATACAATGGAAATAATTTACTTCAAATATTCACTCAGCAACTGGCATCATGAGTCCTACATTAGAGACCCCTCCAAAGCATTGTTCAACATTAGCACTAAACCTTCTCCCCTTACTTAATAAAACAGACATTAACGAATTCAAAATGACATTTATGTAAGCATTCCAGAAAGATTAAGTTAGTTGACTTCTCATTAAATATGTTTGATTATAAAGAAATTAAGAACATGTTTGATATTGTTTCAGAATCTCCATGAATGGCATATTGTTCTACTTTTACAAACAGACCTGCCAGCTAACACTTAAAATTTGTTTCATTGGCTACATAAAAAAAGACCCGTAGTAATGTAAACACACTAGCTTTTTCCAACTTGGAAATTTTATTTTATTATCATCTAATCTTCAAATGCTAAGTGACAATCAGAGTCCACATTGCTTTGTCATAATAAATGCTAATTCCAGTGACAATTCTGAGGCCTCTGTCCTTTAAAAAGGGGCAAAATTCTTAAAAATAAAATTGTAATTCATGTTAAGGAGGAGTTAAACTTGTCGTTCTCTGTATAATACCTTACAAGGTGTGAATAAAGCATTATTCATGGTTAAAGAAAAAAAATTAAAAGCCATAAGAGGGACAAAAGATTCTTGTTTAAGCAAGAGGTAGCAGAAGTTGTATGGATAGAAAAAGACAACTCTGTTTCCCCGCACAGAACGAATCACCTACGATGGGAGGCCATGAGGTCTCCTGCCCTTGAACTAACCTCACATAGGACAGATTCCTATGTTTCTCTGACGTCTTAGCAGCCATCATATCCAGCCTTGTGGGGAGGGCCTGAGGAAACATGGGGACCCTATCAACTATTTGTCCTGTGAAACACACACCAAAGGCAAACAACTCTGAGTATTTTATAACTGATAAGATCCAAGATTCAAAAATCAGAAAGTGTAAAGTTGAGTCCCTATTTCCTTCCTTACCCATCTTAAATTCCATCCACCATCAAGCAGTGAAATCACTTCCTAGCATACACTCATCCCTCATGCCTCTCCCCGAGTCACATTCCCTGAGCTAAGCCACCACACACCTTCACTCTGCTCCCACCCTGTCCAGCTGGATGTGGCTGGAGAAAACAGCACAACCTTGCACCCGATCACTTTCAACTCAGGACCACTCACCACTGGGGCTGCCTCACAGCTGCCTGACTTTTTTCATCCAGTCTTTTCACTCTTTTCCTCTTGCAAGATGAGTGTCACCCTCTGCTAATGACTTCTGCTCCCTGCCCCACTAAGAGTCTTCCCAAGCATTCCAACCTCCTGCTTTTGTGCTCACAGGCTGGACTTCTCTCCTGCTGCACAGTGCGCCTGCCCCTGCTCACTGACATGACTGGCAATTCTCCTTCTTTCTGCTGTATCAGCAGTTCCTCCTCTCCGGTCCCTTTTTTAAAAATCACACTATAAATACGCTATTATTTCTCCCAAGTTCAAAAAAAAATCCTTTTGGTCCTATTTCAGTCCCCTGCTGATATTCCATTTCTCTTCTTCCTTAAACAGTCAAAGTCTTTAAAAGAGTTGCCTATATTTGCCGTCTCTGATTTATGGCCTCCTATGTTCTTTTGACCCTGCTCCCACCAGGCCATCACCTCCACTACTTTAGCTGACAACTCTGGTTGAGATCACTAACAGTGAATTCTCAGCACTCAATTTATTTGACCTAAGAGCATTTGAGATCACGGATGACTCCTACAGCTCTGATCGCCACTTCTCAATGTTTTCTCAGCCTCACGTTCTCTCTCTAACCCCTCAACACTGAGTGCCCTAGGGCTCCCTCCTTGAACCTCTTCTGTTTTCTTTTTGTGCTCATGCAACCTCATTCTAATCCAGTAATTTTAAATATCAGTATATGCTGAGGCTCTATAATTTCTCTGGCTATTCAGGAGCTCTTTCTTGAATCCCAGGCCCACATAGCCAACTGTGTACACAGCTCTACTTGGGCACATTTTGAGCAGCTCAAACTTAACATGTCCAATATGAAGCTCTTAATTCCTTTATCTCCAATATGCTCTCCTACTGTTTCTTCCATCTGTGATGAGAAGTAAATTATTCCTAGTACCCAGGCCAAGCACCTTGGAATCACACTTGATTCTTTGCCTTCTGTTATATTCCTCATTCAATTCCTATTGAAATTCTGTTAGATCTACCTTTGAAGAGATCCAAAATCCTACCACCGTTCACCATGTTTTCTGCCATTACTCTGGTTCAAGCAACCATCATCTCTCACCTGGATTATTGCTTAAGTAACACCAATGACTGGTTTATCAAATCACGCCACCAAATCAAAAGTGTTATTCAGTATCAAGCTACACTAATAATAATAATATCAGGGGTACAAGTACTCATGAAATGAAACACTCAGAGAGAGAGATTCAGTGTATCTCTCTCTCTCTCTCTCTCTCTCTCTCTCTCTCCTCCCTCTGTTTCATCTCATGATTGCTTGAGATTCCCTGATCCTTCTCTCCTCAGAAGCGCTCTAGCCCAGTGTAGCAATGAGGTTTTAAGTGAGGTCTGCATTAACCAGATTTTCACAGATGGGAGGATTTTGATCATGAAAAGCAGCATGCATAACATATTCCAGGAAAGCTATGCCTCATAAATCCACAAATGCAGGTTTGTTTACCACAAGCAAGGCTAGAAACCAGATATATCCTTGTTAAAGCACTCCAGAGATGACGACAGTTCTGCGAGCACAAACTGCTTTGCTTTGTGGCCAGGAGGTCTGCCATTACTCTGTTTGCAAGAAGAAGAGACTGAGTCAATGCCTTCTTTCTTTTCCAGGAGTGTGCTCCCTCCTTTATGTGTGGTAATTCCTACCTCACATAACGGAAGTGAGTGAAATACAGAGTTCTTGTTTTATGTAAATAAGATCTATTTATTTCCCAGTAGCAATAATCTTTCTCAATAATTTGATTTTCCTGTTCTTCGCTTGCCCCCTACTCAGTCTCTTCTGAAGCAGCAGCCAAACCGATCTCTGTAAAAAGTCAGTCAGATCATGTCACTTCTTTGCAAAAGCCTTCCTACAACCAGACCCGCTTCTGCCACAGGGCCTGAGGCTTGCTTTTCCTCCGGGTTGCATCACCTCCTCCAGCTGCACACTGAGCCTGCTCCTTACCAACCTTAGGTCACTTTTCAAATATCACTTCTGTGGCCACCCTATGGAAAATTACAATTCTCCCAAAACCAACCACGTGGCCTGTCTCTCTTTCCTGTGTAGTTTTGCTATTAGAACTTATCCTCGTGGGAATGCAGGCTTCATGAGGTATTTTTTTTTTCTCTGTCTTATTCCCTGTTATATACTCAGATCCTACCTGGAAATATGCCTGGCACACTGGCATGTAACAAGAACTCAATCAACATTTGCTGAATAAATGCATACATTTTTCCACTCTCATTTTCAATTCCCTTTAAATGTGTGAGTTTTTAAACAATTATTGATAAGGTGAGTGATGTAGTTTGGATGTATGTCCCCACCCAAATCTCATGTTGAAATGTAATCTCCAGTGTTGGAGGTGGGGCCTGGTGGGAGGTGATTACATCATGAGGGTGGATCCTAAACGGTTTAGCACCATCCCCTTGTTGCTGTCCTCATGAGAGTGGGAGAGTTCTTGCCAGATCTGATCGTATAAAAGTGTGTGGCACCTACTCCTTCTCTCATGCTCCTGCTTTGCCACGTGTCTGCTATGCAAGCTCCTGCCTCACTTCTCCTATTGTTGGAAGCTCCCAGAGGCCTCCCCAGAAGCAGATGCCAGTGTTATGCTTTGTGTACAGCCTGAATCACTATAAGTCAATTAAACCTCTTTTCTTATGAATTACTCAGTCTCAAATACTTCTTTATAGCAATTCGAGAATGGCCTAACACAGCTACTAGTTTAATAGTGTGATTCCTTATTTTCTCAGGGAAACAACTCTTGGTTTATTCAAAACTTTTTGTTTCTTTTCTTGTGTATTACATTCCATTTTAAATTTTATTCCTTTTTCAGATCTGTTTCTTAATTCTTAAGAAGATTAATATGTTGCCATCCTTTTTTAGGTTATATAAGTATTTTATAATATACATATTATACATATACAATATAACATACCCATTTCTCTGAGCCTAGCTTTAGCTGTAGATGCATATATACACACATATATATGTAGTGTTCAACTGATCTATTTTTGTCCAATTTTAGTTTTCATTTTCCTTTTAACCAAGAGTTAAGAGAGCATGATAAAAATTTCTAGCTTATAAAAAGTTTCATTTTTCTGACATTAATATTACAAACAAGGTCAAATGACCAGAGAACACATACACCACCCAGTAGAGGGAATAGTCACTTAGGAAATCTCATGGAGTTGGAGGCAGAAACAGGTGCAGGGGTCCTTTTGCCACTGCATTCTAGGGCATAACACATGGGTTTAGAAGGTTTGGACTTTGACTCTGGGCAAACAATCCTGATCCTTAGATCTGGAGCTTTTCAGCTTCCTGATTAGGGAAGTACCAGCCCCTCCCATACCGTGATCAAGAGCCAGGACACAAGAGCAATACAAAGTGGCAGAGCTTTGACTCCAGCCCTGTCCTGACAGCTCAGCTCCAGTTTGGGAAACCTGACCAGCTGGTCCCTTGCATGGCTGGAGGCTGGGGTCCAAGCCTTTGGGTTGTAGCTGTATGATGTGCAAGAATCAGTGCATCAGGATTTATGGTTAGGAAAACATCAGCCTCTCTGCGGGCATGATTCCTGAGGACAAGGTTTCAAATGGGAGAATGTCCAGAATTGATTGCCTGTGTACTCGGCTAAAGCTGGATTCCATGGATCTTTTCAGAAGGCCAATCCTTTTTCTGGAATGTTAGGCTGTAAGAAATCAATCTCAGCCGAGTAAAACCTTATATTTCAATTTTTAATTTAATATTAGCGATTTAAATTTTTGCCTGAACTTTTCCTCTCTTTGTAATTTACTTAAATTTTGGGGGGGCCTATATATGTCTGGTTAAAATTTAATGGCATTTGAAATGGAAGTTAATTCTCTAATTTCAGTGTGTAAAGTTGGATAAGTGTACGTGTATGGTCAACCCTAATAATTATGTTGTTTAGATTCAGAGCCTTATTTATTTTTTGACTACTTGATCTTTTATGGAATAAAAGACTTGAATTAAACGTTTTAACTACTATTTTTCCCATGCCAGATCTGTGTATATTTTCTGCAGTTTTGCACTTTCAAATGCTTTGTTATTTAGTAGGAAGAAAATAAATGAACATTAGATTTTCATTTGAGTTTGTACGGATTATTCTAAGCATTACATTAGGAATTATTTTTTTCATTTCAACTTATCTAAACATCATGTCCTCTACTTATTTTGTTTGTCTTTGTCTAACATATTTTTACCCTTTTAATCTTTCTATGCCGTTTTGTCCCAGGCATATCTCTTGTAAATAGCCTGTAGTTCACAACTTTTAAAGTCATTCTGAGAGTCTATTGTCATTGGTGTTTTATTTATATTTGTAGTATAATATGTTAGCCTTAATGCTTGAAATTTATTTTATAATATAATTTCTTAATTTTATTACTTTCTTTTCCCAACTATAGTTGCAATGTGTTCTGTGTATTCTTTTTTCTTCTGTTTGGTGTATTTCAGGGTAGGATTTTTCATTATGCTAACAGGGAAGATTTATAACTACTTTTGGTTTTGTTGACAAATTTTTATCTCTTTTTTAATAATGGCACTTTATGAATTCTCTTTCTAGAAATTAAAAAATAACATTAGGTACTTTATTTAAATATCTGTGATGATTCATTAAACTTTTAGAAAGCATTTATTTACTCCCAACTATAAAAAGGAGAATGTGAAGACATTTATAGTTCCCACTATAACAAAAAATACTCTTAATCATCCTAATAATTATTTTTCTCATACTGCAGGCCTGTACTGTTACCTCAGATTGTTTAATGATAAGCTCCACAGTTGTTTGGCCCTATTTCTATTTCCCAGTATTCTCACGGTGCATTGCTATTCCTCAACTCCCTTTCAGCTTTTTATTCTCTACTTAATTCCATTTTTTGTTTGGCTATATTTTATTTTGTCTTCGCAGATTTTCTTTTCACGAGATTCCATAGTCATTATATTCTTCAAACCTTTGCAAGTGGAATAGATCTGTTGTGGTCATCTATCAATAACAAAGTAGCAACTCAGCTGTGTAGTCCCTGGGTCACTCTACCTTTTCCCTTTCCAGGTGGGTAGGTACTGCTCTGCTGTCTTCTGGTAGTGACTGCTGCCCTGGAAAACTCAGTGGTCTGTGACATAGCACCCCCCTGAGGTAACTTCCTCCTACCATTGTGTTCCCAGAAACCTTTGTTGTGTCATTGCTGACATTCACTAACTTTATAAGGATGCATTTCATTCTCTGTAGTTTTTCTTGGAATATCTTTGCATGTACAGATTTAGTTCTTTGTTTTAGAAATCTTTTTCTCCTTAACATCACTGAACATTTGGGAGTTTCATTATCTCTTCCCATTTTCAGGAATGCATTCTGTTTGTGAGGATTTCTTTGTTTCTCTGTTTCGTGTTTTCTCAAAACACTTTTCTCTTATTCTTTCCATTGTATTTTTATGTAATATTTTCATGTTTATTCTGTATCCTGATTTTTTTTCCAGTTAAACGCTATTTATTTCCCTCTTTGATTGTAGTTTTATTGCTAAATTTTGTGGCAGTTTTATTGCTAAATTGTAGTTTATTGCTAAGTTCTGCCAGCTTGCTTTTCAACTCTTTACATGGGCTTTTCTTGTTTTAATCAATATTTTCTCTTTGAAAAATTATTTTAAGTTATTATTTCCTTAAAATATGTTGCAAGTATAGAAATAGTCTTTCTTCTAAATTTTTTTTTTGTTTCTTGGAATAATTCTTCTAATGTGCATTTTTCTTCTGCTCTTTGTTTGTTATGCGTATTCCTGAGTATTGTTTGCAAATAGTATCCATGCAAAGCATTCGTGTGGATTCTTTCTGCTTGCTTTTCATTTTTAAACTAAGATCATTCCTTCTAGGTCTGTTGTTCACTTAAGCCTGGGATGGAGGACTTGTTTGGAGAAGAGATGTCTGTGAGCAGAGAATGTGAAATTTTCTTTTTTCCTTCTTTTCTTCTTTTCTTTCTTTCTTTTGTGGCTTGGTGCACCATATCTGCTACTTCCTGTGACTGGGTATTTCTCTTCGCAAGTATATTATGCTGCCCACTCTGGGGTGAGCATTTCATTCAGAGACATCTACGTGGTTCCTGGTGTTGCAGTATGTACATACAAATCTATGTATCTTAAACACTTGAGTGTTGTTTTCTCCTGTTTCCATCAGCTTATTTCCAGACTATTTCTCATTGTAAGAAGGATAATTTGTAGAATGTTAGGAAAATGTGGGATTCTTCTTCAGAACCGTCCCCTCTGCTTTTGTGCAGTGGGGAACTTAACTCATCTCCTCCCCATCTAACACACCAAGGATGTGCCTAGTTTTCCTCTGGACTGTCCACCTTCTCCAAATGGCAGTTGCTGAAATGTACTTAAAATCTGGAAATGTATGCCCTGGCTCTCAATGTTTTTCCTCAATTGGTTGAAGGTTCACCATATTTGGGTGTATTGTTCAAAGGCTGTACTTAGGAGGTTTAACCAGTTCCTTATTTCTCCAAGATGTGGGTTTGTAGTTCTTGTTCTCTTTGTTGATACTGTGGGTTTCAGAGAAGGGAATAGAAAAAAGAACTTGCTATTTCTTACCAGAAGCATTCCAGTTTTTTAAAGCTAATAAATCATTGTCATTACACTTGACTACACTCCTAGTCTCTGGTCACATGTCATGTGGGATGGCATCTGCGAACTCTGAGGCGCTCATAAGTTGCCTAGCAACCAGAAGTTCTTTCATTCCTCCCAACAGCCTGCCCCAACCCTTTCCCTACATGGCCCAGCCCACCCTGCCTTAAAATAGAATGTGTGGTACCATGAGTCACTTGAAAATGGTTCTCTCACTAACAGAAAGCCCTGGGCTCCAAAGGGCAACCCTAATCAAGAGAGGATAGAGGCGGGGGGTGTGTGTTGAATAGGAGAAGGAAAAGACATCAATATTGACAGTAAATATAAAATGAACTATTAATAAATTAAGGAAATGTATATAGGTCAGCAGGACCTTAGAAAAAAGGCAAGAAAAGAAGATGGAAACAAAATGTATGTATTCTTTTTGTCACAAAAGTAAGATAATCATAGCATATATTTGGAGTTTCTGCACATAAAGCAGAGTCCAGATGAGAGGAAGTTGCCTATGCCCAGACACTCTCGGTTGTCTTAATCACAGAATTTTTCATACATTAAAAATACTAAAAAGATAAAAAGTACATGTAATTACAGTAAATAGTAAATGGGAGGTGGAGAATCACATGGTCTAGCCAACTCACTTTAGGGTAAAGACCGGAGGGGGTTTGTGCCCAGAGATGATGCCACGAGGACCAACTCTGAACTGTGTTTAAGTGGATCAGATGGGGTCTTGCACACAGGGGCTTCTGGGACCATGCAGATGGTGTAGGCCGCCTAGGGCAGAGCAGTGGCATGAGTGTGTGGTCCTGGTGCCCTGTCAGTGCTTTGTGAATATGTCGGTCTGCTCTGTAGGCACAGTGGGAGTAGGACAGGGACTCATCAGAAATGTTTATGCCCTAGAAGTGGCTATTAATAGAAAGGAATAGAAATAACTGCGCTTGGGTGAGAACATTATATTTTTAAAAGGCTTAATCATTTTATATTCTATTTTATACACAATAAATAACATGTTTTCCAGATATAAAGTAGCTTGATTCTCAGGCATCAGATAACTTATACATGGGATATGCCAAGGATAAGAGATAAATCTTTTTTTTGTTTCCAAATTAATAAACATTTTTGTGAGGCTTATTTAAAACCTGTAAAATGAAAACCAACTACAATGCTCATGGGAGGCAGAAAAATTTTAATAAGTGAAATTTCTGTACATCTCTTCCACAAGTCATGGGGACTTCCCATCATTGTCTGATTCACAAATTTAACTCCTTTTTAGTTAAAAAAGTGATTACTGATATTTACAAACAGACTATATGTTTTCCTGTCTTTTAAATAAAGTAAGAGCACTAAATATACAGTTAGTTATGTAGAAAAATATAATGGTTCATAAACCATGTCCAGATTGTCATACCACTATTGCCACCTGGGCAGATGAAGACCCCAGGGCTGGAAACTGATTCATGCTGGACTGTATCCTTCAGGTAATGCATCAGCAATACCAGCCAAATCCCACTCACATTGTAAAGAAATTTACATTATTTTTGCTCTGCAAAAAAAATAATTATAACAGGTCTTCCGTGCTAGATAGAAACGAAAGGAATAGACCTTTGCAATGGGTAAGGACAAGTTGCTTCTAAGCTGTACTCAGATAAAACCTAATGTCCTGATCAACAGAAGTAGAAGATGATAGTAATTAATCATAAATATCATTAATCATAGTTCCTCACATTTGACAATATAATTTTACCTACATTTTCTTGGGTTAGTATGCTTTAAATTTCTGTGCACAGGTCTCTTTAGCATCCCTTAAAAAAACTATTTTCTAATTTCATGTCATTTGATGCTAAGACTCTGAGATTTCTCTCTAGCCTCTGAAACAGTGATCTATATTAGCTTCAAGATCTATACCAACTCATCTAAGGGTCAAAATTACAGACATGAAAAATATATATGGACGTTTTTATGCATTTAACAATTTTGAAATCTTGTTTCCTTGCCTGGGAGTTTGGCATGGGATTTCTGCATGATTCTCTTATGCTCATTCCCCTCTACTCTCAGTTACAATGATGATACTCGTCTACCTGTTAAAAAATGGATGAAGCATCTTCTTGGATTCCATCCATTCAAATTTTGTGTTTCTGTGATTCTAAGATGCTTTCTTCATTTGAGGCACATTAGAAAAAAGTGAACTTATTCAAGGTGCCTGCAGTCATTTGGAAGGAAACAAATGTAAAGAAATAATCATAAAATATTCTAATACTAATATGTTCACACTGGTATTGTATTATAAAATAAAATACATTTTAATGTTTTAAAAGGTTAAAAAAAGTGAACTTACATAGAACATCATTGCTTCAGATTTCTTTGGGGAGAAATATTTACCTTCCTTTGAAAATCGTTTTCCATGTATAAATTCTAGAATCCTAAATTAGTGACAGTATTTGTTTACTACATATTTTGGAAAAGTAAGGCAGGAAAAGATAACCTCCTTAATATTTTTCCAGGAATATTTTACTCAAAAGCTACAGATGAATAAATGAATATTTCAGCCTTTTTTAAAGAAAACTTTTTTCTCACCACTTTTAAAGGAATTAAAACTGATTTATACAGAATTAACCAGTGAGGTGAAGTACAGCCATTGCCAAATTTTCAAAGCCAGATAAAATTAATCGTACATGTAATAAATTATGAGGTGAAAGTATTTCATAAAGAAAAAAAATAAAATTCAGCTCTCTACCAGAGCAAAGCTATCCATCAGATAATTGCTAATTACTCCTGAGAAATGAAATGTATTAATAAAATTATAAGACTGAAGAAAGGTTTCTTTGAGAGCTGTTTTAATTATCAGCCATTCAGGGGACTTCTCAGATCACATGAGCGTGGACATGAGGCAAATATGTACAAGCAAGTTGATCACCTGCCAGCAGGAACAGGAAGTATTTTTAATATTTTAGAGCAAGGCACACAGGCCAAGGCCTACCCTAGTGTGAGATGACATTAGAGTTCTAGTTCTGCTGGCCTCCTCCTGGTTACATTTTCTGCAGCAAAGCCTTGACCCCCTGGTTAGCCTTAGCTTAGTGTTTAAAATGAAGATGCTGGTTACATGTGATCACAAACATCCCCTGCACATCTCCCAGGCTATGATTAATTCTCTAGACTGGATGTGAAGCCACAAAAATACAGAAGAGGCAGGGGACATGCATTTATTTATTTTTAGAGACAGAGTCTCTCTCTGTCCCCCAGGCTGAGTGCAGTAGTGTGATCATAGGTCACTGCAGCCTCAAACCCCTGGGTTCAAGTGATCCTCACTTCAGCCTCTGGAGTGGCTGGGACTACATGTATATACCACTACCTGGGTTAATTTTTTTTAATTTTTTTTTATTTTGTTGAGTCAAGATCTCACTATGTGGCCCAGAGTGGTCTTAAACTCCTGGCCTCAGGAGATCCTCAAGAACATGCATTTATTGAGAGCCTACAGTGTGCTGGGCACTGAGTATAGCACTTCACATGTGATAATTTATTTAAACCTCTTAAGAATCCAGTGACTCAGGTATTGTTACTCTTTACTACTGAGGCACAAACATGTCCTGAAGATCACTCAACTTGGACGTCATCAAATCAAAATTCAAAAGCCTGTTCTCTATTTGGAGAATAAAGTCAGAGAAAATGGCAAACACGTGCAATGAAGTTTAGATGTCCCAGGATCAAATAAAAAGTAAATATTTCTACAAATGAGAGATCTCAAGGAGAAAATTTCAGAACAAGGCACCAATATCTCATTGACTTATTGATCACAGAGCTGCAAGCCTAGAAATTTCCCTCAGGTACGTACACACACACACACACACACACACACACACACTCACTTCTCCATTCTTGAACATATGAGACACTGTTACCATTGTCCGTTCAGAGTAACACATTTTGATCTCAGTGTGACTGGAGGCATCTTTAATTTTGGTGGTGGATGTAATGAAATGTCTCAGCTTCCATTTTCACAGAATGGCTGAGGTGCTTGCTCAATCTCATTTAAACTGACTTTGTTTTCTTTCCAATTCAGTGCGTTCTAGGAACAAAAATTGTTTAATTTACAGATAATATCTCATTTATCTGCCTGAGACATACTAGGAGCGTTGGTTCCAAATCACACTTCAAAGTCATATAATAAATCTTCAAACTTTTGTGTTTAAAAGGCTGACATTGGTCTTCTAGTGGGGAAGCGCAAAATCAGACTCCAAGGATTTCCTCAGAAATTATTTTTTTCTGGCTTTCATCTTCTTCCTATGTTAGTTTCAGTCTTAATTTTCATGACTTACACAGTGTTCTATCGATCAGCTCAATGTGTATTTGCTCTGAAAAAAGAGAGCCATGCTGGCCTCGCTAGCCCATGATTCAGGTTTCTTTAAGAATTATTAAATATATGATATATACCAAACTATTCCCAACATATTCATAAGCTATGGAACATAATAATACAACAAACACCCATGAACCCATTCTCTCAATGTCTAAAATCTAAAATATTTCATAAACCTTATATCTACTCATCTTCCTTTCCTGTCTCATCCCCTTGCCCGCCACCAACCAATGCTTCCATTATCTCAACTTCAGTGTAGATCGTGCCCTTCGTTTTTATATGATATAGCTTTAATAGACATTTTTGTATACTTAAGCAATGTTATTTAATGCTATTCAGCTTTTAGCTTCATAGAAATGATGTCACACCATATGTGAACTACACCAATCTACTTTTTCTTCTCTTTCCAAAAACAACCTAAGTTTTTGTTTGAAGCTGTGGGTCATTCATTTTCATTTCTGTAGATTATTTCATTTTGTAGATTTGTAACAATTTATTCTTTTCCCCAGCTATGGTCATTTGAGTTGTTTCCAGGTTTTCCTATTATGAACATGCTCCTGGGTTCAATCTTTTTGTGTTTCACGGGGCCTGTAAGTGCAAGGCTTTCTCTGTGGTAGAAACCCAGGATTGGAATGGCTGAACTGTAGCGTATGAGTGCTCATCTTTCCAAGATATTGCCAAATTGTTTTCCAAAGCAGTGTAGCCATTTGCAATCCCACTCATAGTACACAAGCCTTCCTGTTGATACATATCATTAACAACTCATGATTTACCAGAAATCTTAATTTTAAGCAAGCTAGTTGGTTTTAATTTTTATTTTTCTAACTACTAACAAGGAAGTATATTTTTAAGTTTTTGACCATTCATATTTCCTTTTCTATAAAATGCCTATGTCTTTTACGTTTATTCTAGAGAGTAGTGCTCTTTTAGATTATTATTTTATATGTTCTTTACATTCCTTATGTATTCTGAGTAGTTACTCTTTATTGCTTGTATGTTGAAAATATCTTCCAGCACATGTGGCTTATTTTTTTTTAAGTCTTATGATTTCTTTTGATGACCTAAAATTCTTAATCTTAATGTAATCAGATGTGCCAATCTTTTTCTTTCATGGCTAAAAAACTTTTGTCTAATTAAGAAATCTTTCCTGATCTGATGTCATAAAAATCTTTCTCTAATTTCTAAACATTTTGAAACTTTTCTTTTTACATTTAAGTCATTAAAACATCAGAATTTATGTGCATACTATGAAGTGACAAATCAATTTCATTTTTTCCTTAAGAATTAGTGATGCCACCCGCCTTGATCACATGTCAAGTTTCCTCATGTATCTGGGCACATTACTAAGCCCTCTGAGCTGCTGCATTTTCACCCTGCAGATCCTGGTGCTGAGGCATGTTGTGCTTGTTGTGCTAACTGTAAAATATTTCTTGATAACTGATAGGGAAACACCTCTGACTTCTTCTCAGCAAATGTATCTGAGGTCTTCTTGACCATTGTTCTTCTCTATAAATTCTACAATCAACTCTGCTGAGATTGGGAGAGGGATTGCTTGAATTACAGAAAAATGCAGAGGAGATGTGGTATCTTAATGATACTGGATCTCCATAGTGATAAGCGTGGTATGTTTCTCTATTTATGTAATTGTTAACATCGTCTAATCAAATCATATAATTTTTACCACACAAGTTTTACATATTTTTAGTTAAATTTGTTCAGTTGAACCTTATATTTTCCATGGCTACTATAAATGCTATTTTTTACTTTATCATACACATTTCTAACTGATTTTTACTAGGGTACACAAATATAATTAATTTGTGTAATTTCATTTCATAACTGGGCAGAGAGGTAGACAATCTTATTATTTCTATTAATTTATTTGTAGATTATTCTGGAGGTTTAGGTAGGTAGATAGATCATCTGCAAATTATATTTATTCATTCTTTTTAATACATATACAATTTATCTGTGTTTTTTGTTTTGTTTTGGTTTTTTTTTTTTTTTTTGGCCAGACTGCACTGGCCAAGGTCTCCAGTACATTGTTGATTAGGGTAAAAGCAGTGAGCATGATTTTCTGCCTTCAATTCTCAGTACGTTTACTCTAAGTTTTTAGCTGCTACCCTTTACTGGTTTAAAAAAAAATCCCTTCTATTCATATTTTGTTTACAATTGTTAATTTTTTCAAAAAAATTTTTTAGCAACTATTGAGAATATAATATGTTTTGTTTTGTTTTTTGAGATGTAGTCTTGCTCTGTTGCCCAGGCTGGAGTGCAGGGGCACCATCTCGGCTCACTGAAATCTCTGCCTCCCTAGTTCAAGCAACTCTCCTGCCTCAGCCTCCGGAGTGGCTGAGATTACAAGCCTCCCTTCTCGAAGCATGGCTAATTTTTGTATTTCCAGTAGAAATGGGGTTTTGCCATGTTGACCAAGCTGGTCTCGAACTGCTGACCTCAAGTGATCTGCCCACCTCAGCCTTCTAAAGTGCTGGTATTACAAGCATGAGCCACTTGGGCCTGGTTAGAGAATATCATATAAATGAAATAATGACTGATCATTTTCCCTTCAATTTGTTCATGGAAAGAATGATATATTAATTATCTAATGCTAGATAGACTTTAAAATTCTAGGAAAAAAACCTGAACTTGATTACTATGTATTATCTTAACAAACTGAATTCAGTTTGCTAATAATATAAGATTTTTATCAATATTCATGAGATTGACCTGTAAGTTTTCTTTCTTATACTTACTATTCTTCTCAAAGTTAAACTAGCTTCAAAGAGTAGGAAAATATTCCTTCTTTATCTGTAGTCTGGAAAGATTTTATATCCTTTGAAATTTTGGCAGAATCTGCTTGTAAAAGCTCAGGCCCGGTGCTTCCCTCCTGGGAATATTAAACCACTGATTCAAATTCTTTAATGATTATAGGAGTGTAATGTTCAAATTTTCTATTTTTTTTCTGGACAGAGTTTGGTGAGTTATATTTTTCTAAGAACTTGCCTATTTTATTTAAGTCAGTGGTTCTCACCCAGGGGTGATTTTTGTTTGCCAGAGACATTTAACCACATCTGTAGACAATTGTGGGTGAGGTTTGGGGTGCTATTGGCAACCAGTGAAGAGAGGCTAAGAATGCTGCTAAACACCCTACAAAGGACAGGGCAGTCCCCCACCTAACACACACACACACACACACACACCAAGAATTATTCAACTTAAACAGCAACATGGCTGAGGTTGAGAAAACCAGCTAGGGTTTTAAATTTGTTGGCTGAGTTACAGTATTAGCATTCTTTTAATTTTGGCTAGACATGTTTACATCTTAACTTTTTCATTCCTAATGTTAATAACTTATTACTTCTTATTTTCCAATTAACATCGCTCATGCTTATCTGCTTTACTTATGGTCTCAAAGTACCAACTTGTAGCCTTCATGATTCTCATTTCTAAATGTTTGTTTGCTCCTTCTACTTTCTTTGTAATTAATAGGTTAATTTTTCATTCTTTTTTCCCTTTCTTTCTTCTAATATGAAATTTAAACCCATATATTTTTCTTTAAGAAAATATTTGCTGTATTCCACACTTTAATGAAGTATTCCCTTTAGGGTTCAGACCTAGGTATTTTTAACCTCAATTACAGCTTCTTTTAATCACAGTTGTATAGATTTGTAATTTTTAACTCAAAGCATATAGAGATTTTCTATTTATCTTTTGGTTCTCGATGAATAATTTAATTCATCCCTATGGTATACAGCACTGATTTTTTTGAAATTTCTTGTGACTTGCTTCTTGAGCTCGTTATATTATCATTTTTATAAATGTTTGATGTTTTCTTGAGAATATTGTGCATTGTTAAATTCAAGGCTTTACATATGTGCAATAAATTAAGTTTGTGTGTTATATTGTTCAAATAGTCCCTACTCCTAGCAATTTTTTTGAATATTTGACATTCCAGCAGCCATGACTGAGCATTGTGATCTGTGATCCCCTGGAATAGTTGTCTCAGAACTGAAATGTATTTCCCTTCAGAGAAAACAATGCAGTGAGGTGGGTGGGAAACTCAGAATCCCCAAACTTCAATTAAGTTTCTGTAGCATTGAAGATGCCAGATCTTGGGGAAAATGACAATGACCATAGTCATTATCATCAAATTATCCCTACCCAAAATCCAAAGACTTAGGTAGAGGGGAATCGACGTTGATTAGAGGAATGTGGGGCAAAAACAGAGCTGGCCTTTGCAGTCCAGGTTGTCATTTTTCTAACTAGTGTTATTCACGAATGATTGAGGAGCTGGAAGGAACATTTCCTTTCTTCTCTGGGGTGCACAAATACTGATATGAATAGCTGCTATACATACATACATACATACATACATGTACATACACACGTATATATCAGTCATGTCACTACTGATTAGACGTATGCAATAGCCTCAACTCTAATTAGGAAAATTTACTTTTTCATTCTCAATTAGAGGTAAAAGATGACTTACATAGGCATGTAACTATATTTGGAGGAGTATAAAGAGACATTATGCCCTTTGGGGTGACATAAGTTTTATAGGCATTTTGTAAAACAAACAAACAAGATTGTCCTAGTGTTTTTATCTATCATTTAGTAAAACTTTGAGTGAAGATAAATCTCAGAATTCATAGATTTGTTGGTTAACTTTGGTTTACACACTTTCTTCTCTTTTGAGCTTTTATGTATGTTATTTTTAAATCCTCATTGGTTCACTGAGAGGGAGTTAGAGACAGTTAATATTTATGAACTGTGTGTGTTAGATGTGCACTTTAGAGCTTGGGCACATTAAATTCTAACCATGTAAAATGGTAAACCTGGGTCTAGAAACCCCAGCTCCCTAACTCTGACCAAGATCCCATCTATTAACTTATCCAGTCCGTTTACTTTAACACTCTCTCCAGGTTTCAGTGATTTCCTAGACTGTATTTGAATGACTCCATCATTTTCAATAGATATCTTGAAGTTGACCAGCAGTTTCATCTGAAAACACTTCTAATTCTTATCTCAAACTGTCAACAGGATTGAGCTATTAAAAAAATGTCCATAAATGATTATAATTTTACAACTCCATAGTACTACCTGAAGTCTTAGGCACTAGCTATAACTCAGACATAAATTAATTTTAAGTTATGAATTTTAAGAAAGACAAATTACTATCATAATTGTCTTCTAACACTTAAAACATTTTCCTTATTTATAGCTTTTTTTTTTTTTTAAATAGATCTGTTGCAGAAGAGTGATTGGGAATTAAATTATGGTAACTGGAAAACTTGGTCATTGTAATTAAAATGCCTCGAAGATAAACCTGCATGTTCTTACAAAGACCTCAGAAGACAAATGGGAGCCCTTCCAATGAGCTCTTGTTGTCCCTCTTTCTACCCAGCCATGAGTTTCTGGAAGTATTCAGGAGTCATCACTAATGCAGCTGTGAAATGCCTGTGTATGAAGCAAGAAGGTAAGAGGGAATGTGGCAATTAATTTGAAATGTGGATACTCTTAAGTAAATTTTAGTCAAAAAAACCCTGATACACTTTTGTTAAAACACTAATCCAATGTAGTGTCTAAATGGATCAAATGACTCCCAGATGTATATTTCATTTTGTATTGGAAATACATAAATGAATATATTAGTTTGCATGTTGGAGCTCTAAACCAGTTGTCAAAAAGTGCCAATGAAACAGGACTAACTGGGATGGAGACCAACACTTCGTTTTCTATGTCTTCAGTTTGTGTGTGTATGTGTGTGTGTGTGTGTTTCACTGACAATCTGTGCAGAAGCTATGTATTAGTCTGTTCTCACACTACTAATAAAGACTTATCTGAAACTGGGTAATTTATAAAGAAAAAGAGGTTTAATGAACTCACAGTTCCACATGGTTGGGGAGGCCCCACAATCATGGCAGAAGGCAAAGGAGGAGAAAGGCACTGTGTTACATGGCAGCGGGCAAGAGAGAGCATGTGCAGGGAAACTCCCTTTTATAAAACCATAAGATCTTGTGAGACTTATTCACTATCATGAGAACAGCTAGGGAAAGACCTGTCCCCATGATTCAATTATCTCCCATTGGGTCTCTCCCATGACGTAGGGATTATGGGAGCTACAATTTGAGGTTTAGGTGGGGACACAGCCAAACCATTTCAAACAGAAATCCCATTTGGATTCTTCACTACAAAATGATAGTCCTGTAAAAGTTTGTAAAGTTGTAAAAAATGTGTAAAAATATGTTGATGCTTCTTTCATCTTGATATTTCATAGAGGAATTTTATGATTACTTCTTTCTCCAGCATTTTTTCTTCCTTTTTCTGGGAACAAAATTTCACATTCTTTTAAAAACCAATCCATCTCCACTCTTCATCCACATAATCCTGCTGGAAATACACCACCACCCCCCAGGGCCCAAGTGGGTGCAGATCTGGGTTAGGTCTGTAGGAATTGAATCAGGTAATATAGAGTGCTTGTCTCTCTAGTAATTGAGTCAGGGTGGTTATGGGAACCATGCTGGGCAAACCAGAGTAACCATGATCTTCACTGCAGCCATGGAGAAAGAGATGCAGACACTTACCTAAGGTTTAAGACACGGTAAACACTAATGCTGTAGCTATTGGTGTTTATTATACCAATAGTGTGTATAAGAGGTTATTACCTCTCTCTTATTATACAGCAAGTCCTGGCCTCATTATACACCTGATAGGGTGAAAAGTTGGCCTCAAAGATAGAAAAGTTCATCTTGGCAAGACATCATTTGAGCTTCCAGTTCAAATCATGCATGAGCCATTAGATTCACATTTCTTTTTTAGCTATGAGTCACAAAATTCTTTTTTTAATGCAATTTCATTTGGGTTGTATTTCTGCTACTTGCCAAAGGACATTTTCAGAAATACCAGAGTTGGTACTAGGGTTAGCATATTTCAGGGGACAGACTCAAATACTTAGAATTGGATGAGCCAAGATAGGATTGGTTAGTGATGGTCCCACATTCTCAGATGAAGAGTAAGCACTGAACATATCTTGTAGCATTTCTGAACATATTTTAGCTACGTATGGAAGAGTAGGTTCCAGTTTTGATTAGTTTTGTGAAGACAGCTTTCTGGCATGCTTCGCTTCTGACTGTAAGAAACTATTCTGATCCTTGTTCTCTTATTTTCTTATAATAATTTTATATAGGTTTTCATTTTGAAAGTTTTCTGTTGCTCATTTTTATGTGAAACTAGTTTTTCTGAACTTTCTGCATGTGCCCACACGTGCACATGTGTATGTCTAGGAGTGAAAACAAAGCCTCTTTTTAATTGCCAAAATCTGAAGCTACTAGATTATTTGCCACTAATTATTTTTTGCATTCCCTTATCACATAGACAGTGTACTTTTTGGAAAAAAAAAACAAAAACAAAAACAGAATGTCTTATGTCTTGTCTTTAAGATTTTTAGACCCAGATCTTTTGCCAGATCATGAATATTCCAACAGCCATAGTGCTCCCTGGTCCTCAGGTTACAAACCAGAGGTGATTTGCTTTAGTGCACAGTGTAGCCACCTGCTTCAGAAGGCTCAGCTTCTATAGGCTCTATCTCTCCGACATCTTCATGGCTCAATTGCCACCGCACTCAGCAGTCATTCTCCATATCTTGTGTTTACTTTCATGGAGAAGAGGGATGCAATATCTTTATTCTACCATCTCCAATAGGATGGCTGCCTCTGTTTTTAGGAAGAAAATATTTCTGAAGTTGTCCCTGACCTTGGCTCTATAATTATGCATAATTTAACATTTATTAAATTCATAATAAAGCCACCTCTAATTATTATTTAGAAATTCAGATCAGGAAATAAATCATTTTTCTCTAAAGTTAAAGAATATAATTTGGTAAACACAGTGTTTCACAATTTTATTTAGAGACCAGTTACAGTAACATATCAAATTAAGTTCACCTGACTCAATGTATATATACCTGACCAATATTTATGAAGTTTATTATTATGTTGGAAAATTTATATAAAATGTATCTGAGTAATTAAATGTTAAAAATTTGCCACATGTAAGTATATGTTTACACAGATTGTTTTAAGACACAAACTTTACATTTAAAATCAAGTACTAGCCAGGCATGGTGGCTCGTGTCTGTAATCCCAGCACCTTGGGAGACCAAGGTGGGGAGATCACAAGATCAGGAGATCAAACCCATCCTGGCTAACATGGTGAAACCCTGTCTCTACTAAAAACACAAAAAAATTAGCTGGGTGTGGTGGCACATGCCTGTAATCCCAGCTACTCAGGAGGCTGAAGCAGAAGAATAGCTTGAACCAGGGAGCTGGAGGTTGCAGTGAGCCAAAATCACACCACTGCATTCCAGCTTGGTGACAGAGCAAGACTCTGTCTCAAAAAAAAAAAAGAAAAGAAATTAAAAAATAAAATCCAAATACTATTTTCACTCCACTTAATGATTGTATCATTTTGATATTTTAAAATGTCTATAATTTATTTGCATTAGATAAGATTCACTATTTATGCACAGATGTTTTCTATTTTAGAATCCTTAAAACTGTCTGATACAAAAACCAATTTAACATGCCTAGATTATTGGGAATGTTTCTTAAGTAAATAAATATATTAAACATATGCATAAGATTTATGTATTATAGATGTATAAGCTGTATTTGTTGCAAGAATGAGTGAACAGAATATCCATCTATGATTCGTACTGTACCTTGGGCTATATCATCAAGAAGTAATGTCTTGTACTTTATGCAAGAAAATTTTAATTGGCTAGTAGACTCACATTTTCCTAGCTAAGTGAATATGTTTTAATCAGAACAACAAGAAAATATTTTCATTTCAAAGTGCAGTCCAAAAAAGTCTTTTGGCAATGTATACTGATTTTCATTCCTGCATTCATTAATAGAGGATGGAATAGTAGACTATGCTATGAGATATATATATATACACACACACACACAATACGCACATACACATACAAATCTTGCCTGCCTAGCACAGTAGCTAACATATGGTCTTTGCTCCACCATTCTCTCCTACGTTTCACCCTTGCCTCTTTTAATCTAACATTCAGTAAGAGAAGGAACCAGCCATACAAAGTCTAGGGAAGATTCTAGGTAAAGGAAACAAACACAAAGGCCTCAAGGGTGGAAAGGACTTTTGTTTAAGAAGCTGATTGGAGGCAGTGTGTGCAAGAGGTGAAGGGTATGAGAGAAAATGGACAGATAGGTAAGAACCAGATCATGCAGGGCATCATACATCTGGACTTTTTTTCCCCAAGAGCAACGGAAGCAGAGGAGTGACATCATCTGATTCACTTTTTAGAATGTGGTCACTGGGTAGAGATGGCTCTGGGGAAGCAAGATGGGGAGTAGCAAGGCCAGGAGTAGCAGCCAGAGCTGGGTTAGGGGCGGCTGTGCAGCTCAGAGAAGTAGAACAAGAGAGACACCTGTCACTTTGATGTGACTGAGGTACAGCAAGACAGAGGGAAAGAGAAGAATCTAAGACAACCCAAGATTTCTGGCTGCATAAACCTGACATGTTTATGAAGGCAGCCAATGTGAGAAAAACAGGGTGATTGAAAATTTGAAAGTTACATCCAGTCTAACAGATCTGTAAGCCATTTAAGCATCAATGTCAAACAGTCAATTGGCTATGGGTGTCTAACACAAGCATATTGACAAGCGTATTAATGCAGTTTAGAAAGCCTATTTTAGTTCTGATTTTATACATAGATATCATAGGATTTAATTACTTATATTGTGTTAAGTGGTATTTTCGCATTCATTTAAAGACGTTTGAGCCCCCTAATAACTTCTCACAAATATTTATACAGAAAGTAGACAGTTATAAAATCTAATCCAAGATTTCAAAATAATTATGTGAGGCAATATCCTTTATTTACTCTTAATCAGATGAAGGAATCACAAAAGTAAATTTGAGCTAACAGGAGCTTCTTAGATGCAGATGAAAAAGAAAATTCTGGATTTCACTGGGGTTACCCAGCTTGAACAGGTGAAGATGTTAATTGTACTCTTTGCCTGTCGTTCTGTCTGTTATCCATCATTCCTGGTATCTTGAAATAACTCAGGAAAGAAATGAGATAACTTTTTTGGCACAGTTATAAATAATAGCTGTTGATTTTTGACAGCTGCTCATTTTTTCTGGAAGATCCTTTGACTTCAAAAACCTACGAAATATTCAATATTATTTTAGGGAGAACTAAATGTGACAATTGACATATTAAAATCTTCTCATGACTGGACTTTAAATTTGAACAAATAAATGAATAATTCATTCTGAAATATCAATTGGCAAGTCAAGAACGAAAGAAAGATGAATTAGTTGCAATAATTTTGTTCACTGTTGGCTTTAAGATTGTCAGTGTACTTTGATTTCTCGACAGTTTAATTTTATACTAACTTCAAATGACTGGAAAGTACAATAATGAAAAATTGGACTCTGCTGTACTTGCAGAAAATCTATAAAAATTATCAAGCTCATTAAAATAAGCTGGAAGGTAATGCTACAGAAAAGGGGAAACTGATTAATTTTCTCTCAAAAAGTAGTTCTATGAAAGTAGCTAACTTTGCAAATATGTAGTAAAATATATGTAATTAGTAAAAGAAAAGCATGTATTACATAGAGATAAAGCAGTTGCACAAAAACAATTACAGAAAACTGATAATAGAATACCAATCGGTATATACATATAATTATTTACAATATGTATACATATGTGTATATTTATATGTAATGCATATCACTAATCATTCATTCATTTATACACGAAACCTAGTTAAGAGTTTCTTCTGTGCAGGGCATGCAAGTAGACAATGTGTACAGTGGTTTTAAAAGAAAGGAAGGAAGGAGAGAATGAAGGAAGGAAGGAAGCAAGAAAGGAAGGAAAGAAGGGAGGGAGGGAGGAAGGAAGGAAGGAAAGAAAGAAGGAAGTTATGCTCCTTCACAATCCATCTCTATCTCAGTTCCTGGCACTAGACAACAACTTATCTGTTTATGTCACTATAAATTAGTTTTTATTTTCTAAAATTCAATATATACAGAATCATATAATGCATACTATTTTGTATTTGCTTCTTTCACTCTGCATAATGATTCTGCTATTTCTCCATATCATTGCTGTATCAGTAATTTATTCCTTTTTATTTCTGAGTCGTATCTATTGTATGGATATACCAACTTTGTCTGTCCATTCACTGGTTGACACAGGCATCAAGAACATAAATTGGAGAAAGGACAGACTCTTTAATAAATGCTGCATGGAAAACTGGATATCTATTTGCAGAAGAAAATAAACTATGTCCTTATCTTTCACCATATTCAAAAATCAACTCAAAATGGATTAAAGACTTAAATGCAAAATCTGAAACTGTGAAACTTCTGGAATCAAATATTGGGGAAAATACAGGACATTAGTCTGGGCAAAGCTTTTTAAGATAAAAACCTCAAAAGCACTGGCAACAAAAGCAAAAATAGACAAATGGGATTGCATTGAGCTAAAAAGTTCCTGTACAGCAAAACAATCAATAGAGTGAATGAGGCAAATGGGCGACAATGTGTGATGGACATTTGAGTCGTTTCTAGTTTTTGGCTATTGTAAATAATGCTGCTATAAATATTTGTATACAAGTCATTACATGTTGTTAAATTTTATTCCTTGACTAAATACACAGGAATGAAAAGACTGGGTTGCATCTGAGGTGTATGCTTAGCTTCTTAAGAAACTGCCAAATTATTTTCAAAGTGATTTAGCATCTTTCATTCCCACCGATGGCTAAGAGTTGCAGTTGTAGCACATCATCACTAACATTGCTACCGTCAGTCTTTTAAATTTTATTCATTCTAATGGATGTGTAGTGGTATCTCATGTACATTTTCTTGAAAAGATGCTCAATATCTTTTTATAAGCGTATTTGCCATTCATTTCTTGTGTAAAAGTCTGTTCAAATGTTTTATACTTCTTCAAGGGTTTTTGACTACTTCATATTGAGGTTTACCAAATCGCTATATGTTCTGCATACAAGGCCTTTTTTAGATATATGCATTGTACGTATTTTCTCCCATTCTGAGGCTTTCATTTTCCTTTTCTTAAAAAGTGTCTTTGATTTTGCTAAAGTCTAGTTTATCAAGTTTTCCTTAATGGTTAATGCTTGTTGTGTCCTAAGCAATATTTGCCTATAGAAAAATTATAAATATTTTATTTCTCCTAGAAGTTTTATAGTTTTAGCCTTTACATTTAGGTTTATGTAACATATCAATTTTGGAGTCTGATGTAACGTAAGGGTTGAAGCTAACTTTTCTTCCATATGTATACCCAATTGTTTCAATACCACTGCTTTTTCCTATTGAATTCATTGGCATATTTGTCAAAAATTGTGTGATCATATACATGTAGGTTTATTTCTGGACTCTATCACTCCATTGACCTATGTTGATCCTTTAATCATTTCTTCATTATCTTAACTATAGCAGATCCTCCAGCCCCAGTCCAGCCTTCATTTGACTGAAGTCCCTATCAATATCTTGACTGTAATTTCATGAGAGATCTTAAGGCACCACTGCCTCAATAAACCACTCTCATTTTTTATTTTTGCCTGTGGAGTAAGGGTGATTATGGTAGGAAAGACTACTTAGAAGCCACTGGAACTGCCTCTGTCTACCTAAATAATAACAAAAAGTCATATCACATTTCAAGAGATGGCAGAGATTACCTCCACCACTGAGGACTTGAAATATGTAGGGCTGGTGATTCCTAGCACATTCCCATTTAACTCATTTACTTGGCCTGGGCAGAAGACAAATAAATCCCATTTTTTATATTTTTTTCTATAATTTTGTAGAATTGTAGTTATCACCAAAAACTTGTGACTCTGATTTCAGCTGCTTTTTCAGATGTGGTTTTATTGTAGAAGCAAATCAACACAACCTCTGGCTCCTAGTATGAAGCTATTGATCTGATAAATATAGGGTACCTTTTAATATACTTGTGTCCTGTGATTTAAGTTCATGAAAAGACTACAACAATCTAATACAGGAAGGACTTCTTCAGGAAGAAGTTTTAAGTCATCCTACATTTAAACCCAGGGCTTGCTGGAGGCAAAGGAGATACACAATGGGAAGTCGAAGGAAGAAGTCATCAGTCCTAGCTATGACCACATGACCATTTACAGAAATGAGAACTAGTTATGAACATTTTCCTTAATTTGATATTAATATGTTTGCAGTTATTAACAATTTTTATCATCCTCTCTCCCATTCCTCTACCAGGTATGTTAATAGCAGTTAAGCTTTATATCTCAGTATTACTGGATATCGAAGAAAAACAAACATCATCCTTTTTTGGAAGAAAAGTCTAGTATGTTTTCTATTGCACATGAGATGGTTGTGATAACTTTGTGGTGGCTTTGTCATGTGTCACCTTGACTAGATTAAGCTATGGTATCCAGAATTTCCATCCCAGTATCTTTCTTATTATGGCAGAATAAAAGACATTTCATGCAATATTTGGAAGGTGGGAGAGAAACAGGATCCATATGTGAACCAGGTAACTCTGTTGCCCACATGTTTTTGCTGCCCTGCTGGCCCATCTCTTTGGAATGGGCAGCAGCTGGGCCTGCAGATGCCCTATCTTGCCCTGGTTTCTCCCTCAGGCTCTTCATGTTTTGGTTGAGGTGTATGTTTTAGTTCTCTGAGAGAGCCCCATTTTCTCATTAAGGACCAAGTTCGAGTTACCAAGAGACTGACCCAGGGTCCAGGCCATCCTCATGGTTTCCAACTCATATATGTAGGTTCCAGCTCCATCTTGTCTCTCTCTGTTTATATGTATCTGTCCTTCTCAACTGCCTTCCCTGGAAAAGTCAAGGTCCACATCACGCATGAAGATAGCAGCCTCACCAAGACTGCTTAACCAGCTCTCACAGCTGTGTGAGTTCAAGTCCGTCGAATAAATCCCTTTACATACATATTACACATCATCTGTCTTTGTATCTTATGTACTATTATTATATAATCAGTAGTGCATATATTAATACATGTTATATTATATACACCTTAGTGGTTCTTCTCTGACTGAACCCTGATATACTACTTGATATAAAAATTATATTTCTATAAAATACAATTTCCAGTAAGAGTTTGGGCTTAAAAGTGGTTTTGCTTATGTCTATGTACAAACAAGATAAGATGATTGGTTTTCCATTTGTTACAGCAAGAATCGGTTTTAAGACATAATTTCCATTTCAAATTTTCAAAAGCCCAGTTTACATTTCTATGTGTGAAGTCGATCTTTAAGCATTTTCTGGGTATCACAGAAAAAGTGTGATGTAGAAAAACAAGCATCATCATTTTTTGGAAGGAAAGCCTAGTATGTTTTCTATTGTATTTGAGACAGTTGTAATAAGTTTAGGGAGATACTGACTCATTTCTACCATCAATCCAGCCTATCAACTTTTACATTTGATTATTTGCACTTGTCATTTGTCAATCCATTTTAACAGGTGAGGTGACATTTTTAGATGTAGAATTGCGGATTTGAAGACACAGCCTCCCCCATTGTGCCATATCCTTTTCCCTTGATGCTCCAGTGAACTCTGCATTCCTCTGACTCTAAGGGGCACACCATGTGCAGATGCAAACCTGCCATGGGAATGCATCTAGCCTCATAATCTTCTCTTGGAAACTTAGACATACTGATATCCCACTGCTAACCAACTGTCACCATCACATATAATTCAGACCACAGTGTGGAAAAGCCATATACATTGACAGACCTTTTAACACAATCAGTACAAAAACCATTTAAAAACAAATTGGCATATTATTGATTGTGGACTTGGCAGGGCCTTTTGTGGTTGGCAGCATGCAATGCTGCTTATGTTTTTCCCCAGTAATTTTCTTCCCTGAAGATAGGCGATAAAACACCAGCTGGAATCAAGGAGATAACATGTCTGACAAGTTTATTGCCCAGATACTGAGACCCAGAATGCAGAGTCGTCAGACAACACTGGCTGTTTTGCTAAATCATCTGCAGATATGTTTCTTTTGTACCGCAGGGACAGTGACAATGGCTGTGTTTGGTACTTTTAAAAATTGCATTAACTGGCACTGCTTTTGGAAAAAGCTTAGATTACATTAAGATAAATGCCAAGAATGCTTCAAATGAGCATTCAGTTACCAAAAATGTTTCAATATTGCTATTTAATTGTATGATGATCTTTGTGTCAAGATCATCGTACAATTAAATGATATAAAACTGCTAGTTTTTTAAAGTCCTGAGTACATTCTTTGAAGGAAAAGGAACAGTGCACATATGTGATGTCTCACTGCGTAAGTTGCATTATATCCCTTTATGCTTATTAGGCAAGTGCAGATGGTTCTCATACACCTGCTATGGGTGGATCTTTCAGGCCAACCCTCTCCTAACTTCCACCACCTCCATTCCATAGAAGCTTCATTTGGCAAGAATGCTGATTTTCAAATCTGTTTTGAATCTCCCCATTCTGAAATTGTTACTATTTATCACCGCTTACTTCTCACAGCAGTGAAACCTCAATTCCAATTGCATCCGTCTCTCTAAAACTCTTTTACTGTCTCCTGTAGAAGGTCCCCAGCAGCCAACTTCCTCCTCAGCACCCATGGCCAGGGCACATCTATGTTCAGGTGCTCTGTTTGAGAATAGGTGTCATTCATGTCCATTGTACAACCACTGTTGGAAGTCAAATAACATGTTTTGTCTGTCTATCCCTAAATGTTTTTCTTCATTGCCTTATTTAATATACTATTCTGTGGTTTTTAAATTATTATTTATTTATTCATTTTGAGACAGAATCTCTCCCTGTCACCCAGGCTGGAGTGCAATGGCACAATCTTGGCTCACTGAAACCTTCGCCTCCTGGGTTCAAGCAATTCTCCTGGCTCAGACTCCCAAGTATCTGGGATTGCAAGCACCTGCCACAATGCTGCACTAATTTTTGTATTTTTAGTAGGAACGGGGTTTCACCATGTTGGCCAGGCTGGTCTTGAACTTCTGACCTCAGGTGATCTGCCTGCCTTGGCCTCCCATAGTGCTGGGATTACAGGCATAAGCCACCATGCCCAGCCTGTGATTTTAAATATTAGCACTAACCAAATGCTTTTTGGAAAAATTACTATGAATGATTCTAGCAGTCTTCATATCTGAAATACTTCTAATCTGTCGAGAAGGCTACATATGCACTCATAAAATGACTTTCAAAATAACCAAACTGTGGTTTTAAATATGATCCCTAAAAAAATCATTTTATATCATTTGTATATAGATTAGTTTTCTTCTTTGCCAACGATTTCCATTTCTGCTGCTTCACCAAAACCAACACCAACTCACTATTCCCCATTTTTTGTTGTTGTTGTTCTCTAGAGGATTTTTGATCCTGAATGATCTGAATACTTATTTCATCCTTTTACTCTGCCTGCATTTATCCCCTCCCTCCACCAAAATAATGCCAGCTTCAAAATAAATGTATGAGGTTAGAAGTCAAGTCAGTCTTATGAGATGGAAGGTGGGGGATGGCAGCTTGAAAGGAGCCCGACAGCAGGGGTCTGAGATGTTGTTAATGTTCAGTGTCTTGATATGGGTGGGTGGGTATTTTCTGTTTGTGGATATGTATCAGTATATTTTAACATAATTCATTTAATTTTATGTTCATTCAAAACATCAACTTAAAGAAGAAAATCAGTTCATTTGATCATCCTTAAACCTTCATGTACTCCATTTCTCCTCTCAACCTATCTTTCCAGTTTGCTCACCAATTTAGCAAATAAAAAGATACTGAATTCATTATAAACAATCTGAGGCAATCGTTATTTTTATCATTGATTTCTTCCATTACATTTTTACCCAGGTAGGCAATATGATTGTTTTTCAAGCAGAAGTAATTTATCCTAGAGTTCTTCCCATTGATCATCTTCCCGACATGCTGCCACATCACGTGGTCTAATTAGATGTCTAAGAAAGCATCCGTTGAGGCTGCATTTGAATTTTTGTTGCAGATGACAGACACCAGAGCATTGGAACACAGTAATGACTCTCATAATCAATAATATTCAAAAGAACTCACATGGGTGGTGTCATGTCTTCCTATCAAACGTGATCAATAGCCCTCAGCCACTGCAGATGATTCATCCTGGTGCTCCTTCATATAAGAAAAAAATGGAAAAGTAACTAAAGATGGATTTTGTTAGTCTTTTACAAATCCATATGAATTTGCTATACTTCTTTGTGCTCACACACACACCATACATGCATGTGCATACACACCATGTCCACACACAGCCATGTATGCACACACACATACACATACAGCATGCAAATATGTGCATACACTCTTTCTATTTCTTTCTTGAAAGAGCCATAATATTACAAGCAGCTAGGCCAAACTATATGACAGGTAAAAGAATTAGAATGAGTAAGCTTTTCAGTCCTAAATAACTACATTTCATATGGCATATTCTTCTATTACTTTAATAGTATTCTGATGAAGAGAAAATATTCAGGCCAAGACTAACATTTCCTTCAGTGGAAACAGAATAAATGATCCATGGGAAAGAAACTGTCATATAGCTGCCCCCACAGTACAGGTGGACTGAATTTAACAAAGATAAGCATTTAGTGAGTGCTTCCTGTGGACCTATGTTAGCACAAAGGAAACCAATAGGGGAAATACACAGCTTATGTCCCTAAGGACTGTAGAGTCTAAAGGAGGAGGTGGACTTGTAAACATTTACTTACAACATGGTATTTGGCAGATATTTATTGATATGTACTTTTACCCTGCTTCTGGGATAGTAATCCTTATTAAGCACCTGAACGTAGCAAGTTGGATCAGGTATTGCCATCTTAGCCAGCAAACCTAAGAGGTGGTTCTTGCCTATGTTTATTTATTGAAATAAAATTTTATTTTATTTCAATACATTATTAGGCTGATAATAATATAGGAAACTTTCCTGGGCTTCATAGATCAACTGGCCAATTCTTTGCTAACTAGGCCCAATCATTACATTATTTTCAATCCAAATGGCCTGTTGATAACAGCCCCGATGACTTTCTCCTGTTCTAATTGGCCAACTGCCATCTTGCAACCTGGAGGATAAATTTCAAGTGCAGTCAAGAACAAAGTACAGATGACTCTGAACAAATCCTTCATGACTTATGAGTAAAGGACAACTCAAGCCCCTCATTCCAGTGGCAGTGAATCGATGTGAAACTTACTGTGTGAATGCAGAGCACACATCTGTCTCTGGAGCTTCCTAGAGTAAGGATGTAGGCAGGTGATCAGCCATGAAAGGAAATGGCATTTAGTTTCGGGGTTTTCAGAATAAGAAAAAGGTCTTGCTCCTAATACAGAAAGAAAGGAGAAAACCTAGAGGAGCAAGAAAACCTCTACTGGAGTTTTCCATTTTTCTTTCTTCTTATGAAATTGACCAACAGAAGCATAGGATTTCTTAAAGAAGTGAACACTGGAATATAAGCTGGCAAATAACCAACAATTTTTCAATAGTAAAACATTTTATAATTTTGATATACTCTAGATCATCATAATGTAGTACCCAATATTTCATGGGCTCTGAACAAATATGCATTGATTGAAGAAACAAATGAATAACACATTTGGTGCATTAGATAAAAGGAAAGAAAATATATATAAGGAAAAGCTGGGGAATGGGAGTCACAACTCTTGAATTCTACAGCAACTCTGTTACCATAGTCATGTGATTTAGGTTGTCTCATTTGTAAATTTGGGCAACTGGTTTACTCCTAGGAATCCTCTCTACTTAGATGCTTCATGTTTTTTGAGAGAGAAGCAACTATGTATACAGCAGAAAACTGTACAATACAGTGTATATGAAAACCTAAAGGATTTTATGTCTGCAAAGAGTAGGTTCATTCTAAAACTGTGGCTCAGACTAACTAGGCAGTCCTCAGAATTGGTAATTTATTATGCACAAAACTTATATATTTTATTGCCTCACATGTGTAACAGGTAGGTAATTTATTATATAGAACTATGAATTTAAAGAGAAAGCATTTCTGCATTTGGTAGACATAGTGGGTTGAATGGTGGCCCCAAATGGCTTGTCCATCTTCTAGTCTCTGGATCCCTTACATAGCAAAAGAATGAATATTACCTTATATAGCAAAAGATATGATTAAATTAAGGATGGAGAGGAGATCATCTTGGACTATCTAAGTAGATTCTAAATGCAATCACAAGGACCCTTACAAAATAGACACATGGAGAAGACAGATACAGAGAAGGCAATGTGAAGACAGAATAGAAAGAGGTATGGTTATGAGCCAAGGAACGCTGACAGCCACCACACATTGGAAGAGGTAAGAAAGAAATTTGCCCCTTGAGCCTCCCAGGTAATTTGTTATAACAGCAACAGGGTCTGAATGAGGTAGACTAGGCTACAATTTGAAAGGGAAATATCTAACTACTTTATTGAAATTTACTGATTCAGAAAAATCCACTGTAACATAGTCAGTGCAATGTTCCCAGTATGAGTCACACAATAGAATCCTAACTGTAGAACTGTGGGCCAGAGGGCCTTCCATGAACATCCAATGGCCACTCAAAGGAGTGGTTTAGACCCTGAAGGTTCTTCCACATACAAGCAATGTGATTCAGAACAACTTATTTAACCTTTTTAAGCCTCAATTTTTAAAAATCTGTATAATGAGGATACTAGTTTATATTGTGAAGATTAAACAAATTAATGTATACAAAGCGCTTGGTAATGCAGTGATTGTTTCATGTATTAGATATTAATCAATATCATTAATATTGATTAATATCATTATCATTAATCATTAATAGTATCATTATCAATATCATTATCATTATCATTAATAGTAACCACAATGATACTTACCAATATCATTAATAGTAACCACTTCCAGTAATAATAGCTTTTGTAGCAAATACCTTCTAAGGAAACAGATACTATTTCCAGAGAACTATATCTATTGATAAACTTGTATTGATAAAACTTTAACAATTAAACAAATTATATGGCAGATATCTTTTTTAAAAGTCAGTTAGTACTGTGCTGTGGATTCTAACAGAGCAGATGAAGGAAAGATATTGCCCAATTTATCACATTCTATTTCTTATATGGCCCAATTTCTTACATTATTTTCTCATTGGGGTGGAAAAAGAACAGGAATTGATTGTGTTATTAAGTTACACCTCTCACAACTTTATCATTTTGTTGACGAGTGGAATCACGTGTATAAGAATGAATAAAAAAGTATAAAAGTTATGATAAAGTGACACTTATTTTTAAAATAGAGACATGCAAATTGCACTTTGTTTAATGAAAGATCTTTTTATAAGTATTATGAGGCAATATTATCTCTCAGGTATCATTGTAATCTGTTAGGTTTGAATATTTTTGACCAAAAAACAACAATGTTCACATTGGAAAGGATCACATCATTTCTCATAAGGGGTTGCCTGCAGCCTGCAGCGTGGCCATTCTGACAAGCTGAGAAGGGTAGCCTCTTGTCAGAAGTCACAGAGAGTCCTCAGGGGAGGGGCAAAGGGAACAGAAATTCATGCTGAGCAGAGTGGCCAAATATACACATTTAATAGGCCACGAGAGGGGTCATGAATATTTATGAAAGGAGAGATGTACCATGCACAGCTGACCTTCATTCCTCTCCGTGGGATGCATGTTTTTAAAATGGTGGCATTAGCATGATCTGAGGGTGGAGTTTTCAAGCCTCTGGCATCAGAAGGTGAAGCAGAGGACACGAAAAGCCGCATTGCACAGCCTCTTACACTGGCCAGAACCAGTTTATGGCCAGTGGTCTCTTAACAGGAAAGAATCCTGGTTATTCATGCCAAAAGCAAGGGAGTTGGGTAAGGCGGAAGAATGGAGCATGAAGGCAGAGAATATAAGGCCGATGCACACCGATTCCTCCAACTAAAGGAGCAGAAACTAGATGAAAGCACGTCAGCAATGACAGGAAAGTGAGTGACTGTCACTTCACTTCATCCTCTCCATTCACGCCATTTACACTTTGTCAGTTCACATTCATCCCCTCTACTTACATAAATCACACACCAAGTAACATCCTCTCCATTTACAATAGGGCGCATTCTGAGTAAATGACTCTGGCTTCGTTCTCTTCGTTTACATAGAATATTTGACAAGTAACCAATGGGAAACCTCTAAAGAATTGAAACCCCCAAAAATTCTGTATGTGGGGCTCTTGAGCCTCCTCTGTGCTGGAGCCTGCTCCCACACTGCGGAGTGTACTTTTGTTCTCAATAAATCCCTGCTTTTGCTTTCGCTGCTTCATTTGTGCATTTTGTCCAGTTCTTTTCTCAAAATGCCAAGAACCTGGACACCTTCCACTAGCCGTGGGGAGAGGGGCATCAGGCAGTTGGTTGATACCAGGTGGGGAGTGAGTCTTTCAAAAGGGCTGATTTCTAGCCATGCTCAGTGGCTCACGCCTGTAATCCCAGATCTTTGGGAGGCAGAGGCAAGTGGATCACCTGAGGTCAGGAATTTGAGGTCAGGATTTTTTTTTTTTAAGGGCTGGAACTGTGATTTAATATTAAGTCAAGAAAATGACCTCTAACAATCACTGCAGTGGTGGAGAAGAGATCCTAAGAATTGGGGCAAGATGCAGCACGATTTGTCTCTGGCTCTTGGACACCTGAGAGAGGCTCAGGAAGTAGCTTGGCTTAGTCATCATCCATACATAAAGCTACTCCTCGAGCCGCATTCCTGCCTTTGTGGTCTGGATGCTTGGCAGACTCACACTCAGGGTTGGCACACCTCTTGCTCCAGGAAACCCGACTGGCTTGACTCACTCCTCTCCTGGGCACAGCAAGGCCAGAGATGTTAATGGTTGGTCAGTGCTAAGAGCCAGGCCACTCCAACCCTGACACTGGCTTCCCTCTCTGCATTTGGCAGAAGATAAAGTGAACAGGAGCGCAGTCCAACGCCCACTCCCCGCCCCCAACTAGCTGAGAGGCACAGTGACCCTGGGAGATGTCCAGCCAGCCTCCAGGCTGAGAGGGAAATAGGCACATGCCCTATCAGGGGGCAGCTCCCTGGAAGGGCAGCAGAGAAAGCAATCAAGGGCGCCCACTGGGTCAGAAGGAGAGCCTGAGACTCCGGAGGCAGAAATGGTGAGGGTGGTCAAGCATGTACTGTTTTACTGACATGACAGGTCAGGAAAGTCCTCCAGGCCTGTGGCAGCTGAACACAGTTCCTTGGTGGACAAGTTTACTGGAACATGGTGTAGGCCATGAGGAGGCTTATGAGAAGGCCAGCCTTGGGGGAGTCCCACACGGGTCTTCTGAAGAAAAGTTATAGCACCCCTCCCCCCAGAAAGAACCCCACAGTCAAATTAAGAGACCCACTGTGGCCTGTGATTGGGGAGGGAGAAGAGTTTAACAGCAACTGTGGGATGAGAGTTGTTCTTTCTGCTGATCGAGCCTAGCCACTTAGGGCCTCAGCTGGCCTACCAGTGAAGGCCCGAGGGTGGTATCTTCCCAGCCTTATTGCTTTCCAGGGAGAAGGGAGGGATCCAAACATCAAAGTGGGAGCCATCAGGTCTTTTGAAGTGGAATGTGCCCCACATGTGCCCACTAGAAGCCTGCAGTGAGATGTGGCTGCTATACAGGAACGCGGGCTGTTCCTTGGATGACACCAGTTCCCTGCCCACTACCCCTTGGCCTTGCACTGTCTCCAAGGTGCGGGAGAGACTGAATATCCTCCAGTGCTGCTCCTGGAGCTGTACCACATCACTGTCAAGGTTCTCCAAATGGATACAGTAGCACCACCAGTACACATGGGAATTCTGGGCTTCCCTTATGCCCGTGTAGAAGGAGATGACAGTGACAGGTATGTTCTCAGTTGTTTCCTGGTGAACATCGGAGAGCTCCAGCCAGGTTGATTCTTCTCTTGCCAGGCCCTTAACGTCTCCCAAGCCCAACAGGGTGCTTTTGTCTGGTCGTGCAGAAGAAATCTTTCAAAGAGCTCATGTTGGATGGGAACTTGATCAGTGGAGGTGTAGGGGAGGATGTCTTCATGGCCAACATAGTCCAGACCTGGGATGTCATAGAGGGCACGGCTGTCATCATGGTTAGCTGAGAAGGTCACAGCTTCTGTCTGAGCTCTCTAAGATATATGTGGGCAGTCACGAGCATCAATCACCACCTGATAGTAAGTGTGAGTTTTGCCTTTTACCTCCTTAGAGCCATGGCCAGCAGGGTTCTCTGCTTTTTCTGGAGCTGCAGAAGCCACATCCCAGTCATACAGTCTGGCCTGCCAGGGAAACGGGACAACACCCTGGTAGCCAAAAATGCTATGAAGGAAAAGCTGCCCGGTCTCATATTTTCCATTCTGTTTTGGCACCTCAGACACACCGACTGTCTCTAATACTTTGCCCTCTGGTCGGTTTTGGGATGAGAGGTGCCTCCAAGTCGTCATGGTCACCGCTGGCAAGAAGGCTCCAGTTCCAGCTGCTGCACAGAGCAACCTCAGCCACCGGGCCCCAATCAGTGACCGGGACCACCAGTGGCTGCCAGCCCAAATAGCCCTGAAGTTGGCCTCTCCGGGCCCAGCTCCTGCTCTCCCAGTGGCCTCTCCAGGTGCAAAACTTCCTGATGTGGGCCCTTCCAGGGCAGGACCAGCTCCTGCCTCCCAGTGGCCTCCTTCAGCCCAGCTCCTGCCTCCTGTTGGCCTCTCCAGGTTCAGCCTCTGCCTCCCTCATGGCAACCTCCCCAGGCCCAGCTCTTCCTCCTGGCCGTGTCTATAGGCCCAAGACCTGCCTCACGACAGCCTCTTTTGGCTCTGCTCCTGGCCAGCTCCTGGTGGCCTTGCCTTTGTAGATCCGAAGCTTCCTCAAGTGGAGTTTTCCAGGCCTACCTTTTGCCTCCTGGTGGCCTTCACAGGCCCAGCTCCTACCTGACAGTAGCCTCTCTGGGCCCAGCTCTGGCTTTCCTGCAGCCTCCCCAGGACCCGCTGTTGCCTGGCAGTGGCTTCCCTGGGCCAAGTTCCTGCCTGCCTCCTGGCTGCATCCACAGGCCCAGCTCTTCCCTCACACTGGCTCATTGAGGCCCAGCTCATGCCTCTGGTGGCCTCTCCGGGCCCAGCTCTGGCCTCATGCTAGCCTCTAGTGTAGGCCCAGGTCCTCCCTTGCACTGGCCCCGCTGTCTAGGCCCAGCTCATGCCTCTGACGGAGTCTCCCAGGCCAGCTCCTGCTTCCCGGCGGCCTCTCCAGGCCCAAAGCTTCCTTTCATGGGCCTCTCCAAGCCTGGCTCCTGCCTATGGTAGGCCCTTCCAGGCCCAGCCTCCGCCTCCCAGTGGACCCTCCAGGCCCAGCTCTTGGCCTCACCATGGCCTCTCTCAGGCCCAGCTCCTGCCGTTTTGGCAGCTTGTATGTACAGGCCCAGCTGCGGCCTCCCAGTGGCCTCTTTAGGCCAAGCTGGTGCCTCCTGGTGTCCTTTCCAGGCCCAGCATTGGCTTTCTGGCATCCTCTCCAGGCCCAGAACGTTTCCAAGTCAGCCTCTCCAGGCCCAGCTCTTCCTCCTGGCTGCGTCTACAGGCCTACCTCCTGCCTTGCAACAACCACGTTTGGCCCAGCTCCTGCCCAGCTTCTGGCAGCCTCTGTAGGCTCCAGCCTTCCTCAAGTAGGGCTTTCTAGGCCCATCTTCGGCCTCCCAGCAGCCCGGATAGATCCGGCTCCTGCCTGACAACAGCCTCTCCAGGACCAGCTCTTGCCCTCGACATCAGCCTTGCCAGGCCATCTCTGCCTGCCTGCCTGCCTGGTGGCAGTGTGAACAAACCCCGCTCCTGCCTTTCCGATGGCCTCTTTAGGCACATCTCATGCCTCGCCATGGCCTCCCTAGGCCGAAGGAGGCTCTCTTGCCTCTCGGCAGCTTCTGCAGGCCCAGCTTGTTCCTCACAGCAGCCTTCCAGGCCCAGTTCTTGGAAGCCTTTTGGCGGCCCTTTCAGGCCTAGCTCATGCCTCCCGTGGCCTCACCAGGCCCAGGTGCTGCCTTCTGGCATCCCCTCTGGGCCCAGCTCTTCCTCCTGGCTGCATCTACAGGCCCACCTCCTGCCTTGCCTCACAACAACTTCTGTGGACTCAGTCAGCTCCTGCCCAGCTCCTGGCAGCCTTTGAAGGCCTGAAAGGTCCTCAAGTCAAGCTCTCAGGCCCACCCAGCTCATGCCTCATGGTGACCTCTCCAGGCTCAGCTCTTGTCCTCCAATGGCATCTCCAGGCCCCAAACTTTCTCAAGTCGGCTTCTCAGCCCAGCTCTGGCCTCTTCCTGGTAGCCCCTGCAGGCCTAAATGGCCCTGAAATCAGCCTCTCCAGCCTCAGCTCCTGCCCTCCCAGAGGCCTCTACGGGCACAAAATGTTCTGACGTGGGCTCCTGCAGGGCCACCTCCTGCCTCCCAGTGGCCTCCTTCAGCCCAGCTCCTGCCCCTCATCTGGCCTCTGCAGGCTTGGCCTCTGCCTCCCTCATGGTGGCCTCCCTGAGCCCAGCTCTTCTTCGCTGGGTCTACAGGATCAACTTCTGCCTCGCAACAACCACATTTGTCCCAGCTCCTGCCCAGCTCCGAGCAGTCTCTGTAGACTTTAGTTTTTTTTCAAGTTGGGCTTTCAAGGCCTTCCTTTGGCCTACCAGCGGCCTGGACAGACCCAGCTCCCGCCTGGCCACGTCCTCTTCAGCGCAGCTATTCCCTATATGGGCTTTCCTGGCCTTGTTACTGCCTGTTTTTCAGCCATTTTGTCAGGCCTTTCGTTTGCCTCACAGTGGCCTCTTCAGCCCCATCCTCAGTGTCACGTCTGCCTCTCCAGATTCAGCTTTTCTTTCATAGCAGCTTTTCTTATACCAGCTCATGCCCCACCACAGCCTCTCCAGGCTTATCTTCTGCCTCTTAGTGGACACTCCAGGCTCATCTCCTGCCTCATGGTGGTTTCTTCTGCCCTGCACTTGCCTCACAGTGGCCTCTTCTGGATCCAGCTCTATAGGTCTTTGATCATCAACAGCATCAAAAAGCCCAAAGCTTCCCTGGACTTTCATTTGTTCACTTATTAGCAGTGTGCCTTGGCTAAACACCTGTCTCTACTTTTAACCTTGAAAGTGTATTTTTTACAGATTTGTGGTAAATTCTGCCTGTGTCTTTTTACAGTGATCTCTTTTATTTAGTGTCTCATGGTTTTTCTTGTCTTTTGGGGGTTCAGAGGGCAATGGGCCTCTGCTTGGGCTGTTTGTCTTTGCCCCGGTTGTGGTAGCTTCTCTTTCATGTCTTCTTTTTTTATATTTTTTACAGTTAATTTTTTATATTTTTTACAGTTAATTTTTTTTCCTCTGTCACACCAGTTGTCGTGTGATCATGGCTCCACTGCCGCGTTGGCCTTTCGGCCACCACTGATTTCCCGAAGTCAGCATCTTGCGTAGCGTAGACTACAGGCATCTGCCGCCACTCCTGACTAATTTCTGATTTGGTTTGAGAGGCTGGTTCTCACTCTGTTGCTTAGGCTGGTCTTAAACTTGTGGATGCAAGCAATCCTCTTACCTCGGCCTCTCAACGTGCTGAGATTACAAGCATGAGCCGTCATCTGTCGTTTGCTTGCCATGAAGTATTAAGAAGTTACTTTTTGATTAATATACTATGATTATATACATTTATGAATATATAGATATTTTAAAGTTTTTGTGAGATATCAGTTTTTCCTTTTTTTGAGGCCAGTTACTGCTTTGTCATTCAGGCTGAAGCGCAGTGGTGTGATCTCGGCTCACTGCAACCTCTGCCTTCTTGGCTTAAGTCATCCTCCCACCCCAGCCTCCTGAGTAGCTGGGATCCTAGGTACAAGCCGCCATGCCCATCTAATTTTTATATTTGTTGTAGAAAAGGAGTCTCACCACGTTTCTCAGGCCAGTTTCAAACTCCTGGGCTCAAGTGATCCTCCCCACCTCAACCACCCGCTGTGCTGGGATTACCAGTGTGAGCCACTACACCTGATCTGCCATTATCTTTTCATGGATCATTAAAAATTTACCTTTTAATTAGTATACTATAAATATATATGTAGATATGTATGTATATATTTATAGGTGAATATATGTGTGTATATCTTTTCATAGCATACACACACTCCCACATATACATTGTGAAAGAGATATTTCCATACCTAGAAATTGATAAGCTTCTTCCAGCTTTTGAAACCACGTTAGCACAAACACAAAAGAAGTACAAAGTATCATTATTAATGACCATGGACCAAGATGACCAAGTACTTTGCAGCTCAACCACCTTCCAGCAGAGCATCTCAAAGGGGTGGATATATCTGAACATCATACCCTTTCACACAGATTGGGATGCTTTGTAATTACTACTTCTCTTGAGACCTCAGTGTGACCCTCATCAGTGTGAAATCAGAAACGATTCCTGACCAAACCTGTTATTCAACATCCCAAATCATAGAGATGTTGAATAACAGGTTTGGTCAGGAAACAGTTATTGCATTTGGTTTGTCATGACAAGTTCCTGGCCTAGGCAGATGGAATGTTGCAGAAATGTGTGTGTGTGTGTGTGTGTGTGTGAACATTCTTGCACACAGATGTGGGGGTGGAAGCAGGGGGTTGAATCTGATGAAACCGAAAGGTGGCAGGCTGCTGGGAGGGCCACTTACTTTCACAGCAGCTGTGTGACTCTAGAGTTAAATTATTGTAAGCCTCAGTTTTGTCTCCTGGAAAATAAAGGTTATAATTCCTGCCTTGACAGGTCAATTAGGTGATCCACTACATGCAAAATATCTAGTATATATTAGGCGTTGAATAAATACTGCTTTCTGTAGCTCATTCTTAATTTAAAAAAAAAAAAAAAAAAAAAATCCCAGCCCAGCCTGGCCCTGGCGAGGTCACCAGTGCCCCACAGTCCCCGGCCCAGTCCCCATCCCGGCCTGCCGCGTCCCCGCCCCTCTCTGCCCCGGGCCGGGGCCACCGCCTCCGCCGCCTTCCCCGCCCCTGTGCCCAGGCCCGTTCCAGGGGCCATGCGGCCTGGGCCTTGCGGGTGCTCACCGTGCACCAGAGGAGATGAGGCTCCACAATCGCACCTTCCTTACGCTGCTCCTCTTCTGCCTGTGCGCCTTCCTCTCGCTGTCCTGGTACGCGGCACTCAGCGGCAAGAAAGACCTCGTGGACTTTTACCAGCCGGAGTTCCGGCGTGCGGGGTGGGTTGCACGCAGCTGAGCAGGAGAGCCTCAAGCCTCCAAGGAGCTCAACCTGGTGCTGGTTGAGATCAAGAGGGCGGTTCCCAGAGGCAGGCGCTGCGAGGGGGAGAGGGCAATCACACCTGGGGCCTCCTAACAGAGGACCTCCTATTGAAGCCAGGGAGCGGCTCTCACCAGCAGGTGCTACACCTGCCCACTGTCTTCCACCACCTACCACACCTGCTGGCCAAGGAGAGCAGTCTGCAGCCCACCGTGCGCGTGGGCCAAGGCCGCACCGGAGTGTCCATGGTGATGGGCATCCTGAGCGGGAGGTGCACTCGTACCTGGCTGACACTCTGCACTCACTCATCTCCCGGCTGAGCCCACAGGAGAAGGAAGACTCAGTCATTGCAGTGCTGATTGCTGAGACTGACCCACAGTACACTTCGGCAGTGACAGAGAACATCAAGGCCTTGTTCCCCACCGAGATCCATTCCGAGCTCCTGGAGGTCATCTCACCCTCTCCCCACTTCTACCCTGACTTCTCTCACCTCCGACAGTCCTTTGGGGACCCCAAGAAGAGTCAGGTGGAGGAGGTTCAGTAAACAGAACCTCGATTACTGCTTCCTCATGATGTACATGCAGCCCAAAGGCATCTACTACGTGCAGCTGGCGGAGGACATTGTGACCAAGCCCAACTACCTGAGCACCATGAACTTCGCACTGCAGCAGCCTTCAGAGGACTGGATGATCCTGGAGTTCTCCCAGCTGGGCTTCATTGGGAAGCTGTTCAAGTCGCTGGACCTGAGCCTGATTATGGAGTTCATGCACGTGTTCTACCGGGACAAGCCATCCACTGGCTCCTGGACCATATTGTGTGGGTGAAAGTCTGCAACCCCGAGAAGGATGCGAAGCACTGTGACCGGCAGAAGGCCAACCTGCGGATCCGCTTCAAGCCGTCCCTCTTCCAGCACGTGGGTACTCACTCCTCACTGGCTGGCAAGATCCAGAAACTGAAGGACAAGGACTTTGGAAAGCGGGCACTGCGGAAGGAGCCTGTGAACCCACCAGCAGAGTCGCACAAGCCTGAAGACATACCAGCACTTCACCCTGGTTAAAGCCTGCCTGCGCGAGGACTTCTTCTGGGCCTTCTCCCCGCCGCAGCGGGGGCTCCATCTGCTTCCGCTTCTTCCAGCTCCTGCGACGTCTGGAGCGGTTTTTCTTCCGCAATGGGAACACTGAGCACCCAGAGGACAAGCTCTCCAATACGTTTGTGGAGGTGCTGCCCTTTGATAACCCTCAGTCGGACAAGGAGGCCCTGCAGGAGGGCCGTGCCGCCACCCTCCAGTATCCTCGGAGCCCAGACGGCTACCTCCAGATCGGCTCCTACAAGGGAGTGGCGGAGTGAGAGGTGGACCCAGCCTTCGGCCCCCTGGAAGCTCTGCGCCTCTCCATCCAGCCGGACTCCCCCGTGTGGGTGATTCTGAGTGAGATCTTCCTGAAAAAGACTGACTAACCTGGAGGCCTCTGAGGGTACCCTGCGGCCAGCCCTGAAGCCCACGTTTCTGGGGGATGTCCTCACTGCCGTCCCCGGAGGGCCAGATATGGCCCTGCCCGAAGGGTTCTGCCTGGCGCCAGCCTCCGGCCGGCCTGGGGTCCGCTGCTGGCCCGGAGGCCCCAGGAGCTGGTGCTGTCCCCGCTCACCAGGCCACGGAGGAGGCAGGCAGCCCCGACACTGTGCCTGAGGCCGGGAACCGTTCGCACCACGCTTGCACCAGCCAGGTCATTTTAGAAGAGCTTTTTCTTGGGTGCCTGCTGTCTCTGGCACGAAGACTGAAATACATATACTATTTTATGTGCTATGTTTTTTATTCTTGGATGCATTGGATACATTTGATTTTTTTTCACGTAAGTCCACATATGCTTCTATAAGAGCGTGACTTGTAATAAAGGGTTAATTTAAAAAAAAAAAAGCACGGTGCTTCAAGAAGCGACCGGAAGAAGGCCTGCGGCTGCTTTATTCTGTTCAGAGGCCTCTTCACGAGTTCATTATCGCTGTTCAGTCTTGGCACGCAGACACCCTTGTGCACCGGGGTGTACCTTCTACTCTGATCGCTGGGCCTGTGGTTAAGTCATCAGCTACGGAAGGTTTCTGACATAGAAGACCTTACACCTCCAGAGCTTCTGATCATCCACCATTTTCAAGGTGTTTAATAGGAATCATAATAAAGTCTTCCAATGTGGTCAGGTCATTTTTGGATGCGTTAAAGGAGTGTGTGGCTTTTGACGATATTCAAGGCATTGTGTGCCTCACAGCTGCTGTGCATATTATTCTGGTTATTAATGCAGGTAAACATAAAAGCTCAAAAGTGAAGGAGGTTGCAGTCACTGTTCACAGAAAACTAAAGACGCTCATGGAAATTTCTTTGGAAGAGGATAGCATTGAAATATTTCTCTATGAATCATCATCAAGAACTCTGGGAGAACTTTTGAATTCATAACCAAGCCAGCATCTCCAGACATGTAAAAATAGGGAAAAGGGACTCAAAATGAAATGCCTGTTATTGTTAATAAGCCACATAATAGGGAAAGCGTAGGATTTTTTTGTGCGGATGTGGGAGGGTGTAGGTTATGGAGTAGAGAACTCAAAACTTCTTCCATTTTTGCCCAGTGCCTGCGTAAATAATATATTTAATATAAAGGACTCCAGGTATGAATGGTGTAGAAATCCATGATTAGAAGAAAAACAAGACACTTTTCTAGCAAACCTGGTTATTTTTTAAATGACTTTTATATATGTAATATTGCTTGCAAACTATGAGTAATAAAGCAATGACAACAAAATGACATGGTAAAACCCTGTCTCTACTAAAAAAATATTAAAATTATCTGGGTGTGGTGGCACACACCTATAATCCCAGCTACTGGGGAGGTTGAGGTGGGAGAATCGCTTGAACCTGGGAGGCGAAGATTGCAGTGAGCCGACACTGTGCCACTGCACTCCAGCCTGGGCGGCAGAGCAAGACTCCATCTCAAAAAAAGAATAAAAAATAACAAAAGGGCTGGTTTCTGCTTAGCCTTAAAGAAGAAAGCCTTACTGCATTTGGCAAGGGGGTTTAACAAGGCATATTTGACCTCCTATCTCATCATGGCCAGAACTCAGTTTTTAAGGTTTTCTTTGGGGTCCCCTTGGCCAAGAAGGGGCCATTGAGTCAGTTGGCAGGCTTAGGATTTTACTTATATTTCTCAAGATTAACAACTTTATAGTAATTGATAAATCAGTCACAGAGTGCATAAACAAGAAATTATATGATCACACGTTGAAAGAGAAAAAAACCTTTTGACTCAAAAATTAATAGTCCAATTCTGAATTTACCATTCTATGTTACTGACTATGGGTTCTCAAGCTTTCATGTAACTGTACCTGACATGAGTCTGTGAAGGTTTTCCAGGAAATGTTTTATTGCTTATGTCCCAGCACAAGGGAGCCAGCTCCCTGCGGGCAGGGAAGAAGGGCAACATGAATAATTGCGAGGTATTGTGCGGGGCAGAGCTGCAGAGTGCGCGGGCGCAGTGAGAAATCATGTTAGTACATACCTTGCAGGGTGAGTCTGGAGGTCAGGATCATCATTCTTCTAATCTTCTGTTCATGTGAGTGGTGGGGTAAACTCCCTTAGGGGAGATTTATGATGGGCTGGCCGCTGCTTACCTTAGCTTTCCCACATGGGTTGTAAGGTTTTGTGGTCAGTGAGAATGGCGCCAGTGAGGGTGGTGCAAAGTCTGATGGTTAGCGGGTGTGTGTGGAAAAATATGTTATGGGGTGGTGAGGGCTGGGTCCCATCCTTACTCTGTCTCATATGGAAAGGAAAAAGATTAAAAGTAAAATATATTGAAAAAATATTTTCAAAGAGTAATTCTCGTTTGAAAAAGAATACATTGAAAAAATATGTTCTTTCTTATTCTTTTATTGGGGATTTTGAGGACACTTTTCTGATGTGATCCCATGTCCCAGGCCCCTAATTCCTCTGCCAGTGAGGTTGACAATATTTCCTGAGCAGAACTGGGATTCCTTACAGAGTATGATCAGCTGGTCCTCAGGTTGTCTCACACAAATGACAGGAATGGACAAAAAAAAAAAAATGCCCTGTATTCATTTTCAAGGCTGACATAACAAAGGACCACTAATCAGGTGGCTAGCAATAACAGAAATGTTTTCTCTCATAGATTTGAGGCTAGATGTCACAAATGAAAGAAACAGCAAAGACAGGCTCCATCTGAAACCCACAAGGGAGAATCCCTCCTTGCCTCTGAAACCCACAGGGGAGAATCTTTTGCCTCCTGAAGTGTGTTTGTCAGCAGTCCTGGCACTCCCTGGCTTGTGGATGTAGTACTCCAGCTCTGCCTCTGTGGTCACGTGGTCCCCCATTCCCTATGTGTCCCTGACTTCTTCCTTTATTTTTATTTTTTGAGAAGGAATCTTACTCTGTAACCCAGGATAGAGTGCAATGGCATGGTCTCGGCTCACTGCAACCTCTGCCTCTTGGGTTCAAGTGATTCTCCTGCCTCAGCCTCCCAAGTAGCTGAGACTACAGGCACGCACCACCACGCCCAGCTAATTTTTGGATTTTTAGTAGAGGGGTTTCATTATGTTGGCCAGGCTGGTCTTGAACTCCTGACCTCGTGATCCGCCCACCCTGGCCTCCCAAAGTGCTGGGATTAGAGGTGTGAGTCATCACACCTGACCTCTTCTTTATTATAAGAATAACATTTATATTGGGTTAGGACCCACCCTACTGACCTCATCTTAACTTTGTTACTTTTGCAAAGTCTTTATTTCTGAGTAATGTTGTGTTCACAGATACTAGGGGTTAGGACTCCAACATATTTTGGGGAGACACCATTTAACCCAGGGCATGCTCTACTGCCCACATTGCTAGTGTCACTCACCTTGGCATTCCTTTTTCCTCTAGCCTCTCTCAAAAACAGTGCAGAAGATGGAATAGAGAAATTTTTTTCTCTGGTCTGTGAAGTTTCATCCCTCAAACAGCCCTTCTCAAAGTTGCTCACGTTAGAGTCATGCCATTTACACTCTGTAAGTTCACATTCATCCTCTATTTACATAGATCACACATCAAGTAACATCCTCTCCATTTACAATAGGGCACATTCTGAGTAAATGACTCTGTGGCTTTGACAAGTAACCAATGCGAAAACTCTAAAGAACTGAAACCCCAAAAAATTCTGTATGGAATTTGGGACCTTAACAAGACTTGGACTCTAACGAGAGCAACATAACAATTCCTTGCTTAGCCAAAGGCCCCACCCCACCATGCATGCACTGTGGCCCTGGAGACTGCTTTGTGCTGGAGATGGCCATTGGGAAAATCTGCACTGCCCCTGCTCCTCAACCACTGTGGTGGAGAACTCTGCCTGCTGCTCCCCAACAGGCACAAGCTCTGGCTTGGGGAATGTACGTTCTGTGGGATCAGTTTTCTGGCCAAAGTGGGAGCTAACTACTAACAATCAGTTTTCAATCTAGAATTACCTACTGAGCTTTTAAATACGCAGATTCTAGACCCATCCCAGACTTTCCTTTTCAGAATCTCTCAACATGTGTATTTCTCAAAAGCTCCATCAGTGATTCATATGTGCAGCAAATGCCCCATCCTTTCTAAAATGGGAGCCACACAGGAGCCAGCTATCCTTCCACCTGCTCTCAAGGTTGCCCAGTATCATGGACTCCTCCCTGGGGGAGTATGGTCCAAATTAGTTTCCCATACATCTAGCCCTCCCAGCCTATGGCACCGCACACCTGCCAGAGCCCCAGCCAAACTATGTCCCGGCAATCTTAAAGGTATCAGTTCCCCTAAATGGAGACTCCTTCAGTGTCTGTGGGATTGAGGGCATTCGGGCCTTGCCTCTCAGTGGATGGCGGACATGTTACTGCAGAGCAATCACACGAGCAATGTTATAGTTTAGCTTGTTTGACCTCTCCAAATCTCATATTGAAATTTCACCCCAACATTGGAAGTGGGACCTGATGGGAGGTGTTTGGGTCATGGGGGCAGATCCCTCTCACATGGCTTGGTGCCCTCCTCATTGTAATGAGTGAGCTCTCACTCTGTCAGTTCCTGTGCGAGCTAATTGTTGAGAACAGCCTGACACCTTCTCCCATCTCACCTCCTCTCTGACCATGTGATCTCTACACATCCCAGCTCCCCTTTGTCTTCCACCACAAGTGGAAGCAGCCTGAGGCTTTCACCAGATGCTCAATTTTGAACTTTTACAGACATCAGAATCATGAGCCAAACAAACCTTTGTTCCTTATGAATTACCTGCGCTCGGGTATGCCTTTATAGCAGCACAAGTGGACTAAGGTAGGTCAGTTTGCTCACCTGGGCACATTCATCCCGCAGGATAGGGTGTAGAGTAAAGAACGTACAGAAAGGAAATGTAGCCTCTGTCGCATTCCTGGAATACTGTAGGTATGAGGTGATGGGATCAGGAAAAGGAATAAAAAGCAGTAGACGAAATTGAGCAAAGTGCTAGGCTGGAAAGATGCTGTTGAGGAATGATTGGCACGTGTTATGGACCGAATGTCTGCGTCTGTGTCCCTCAAAAATATATATGTTGAAACTCTAATCCCTAATGTGTTGGTATATGGAGATGGGACCTTTGGAGTGGAAGGTAATTAGACCATGAAGGTCTCATGACCTAACAAAATGATGGGATAAATGCTCTTTATCTTTCTTTTTTTTTTTTTGAGATGGAGTCTCGCTTTGTTGCCCAGGCTGGAGTGCAGTGGCGCAATCTTGGCTCACTGCAATCTTGACTCAGCCTCCCGAGTAGTGGGATTACAGGTGTCCACCACCACGCCAAGCTAATTTTTGTATTGGGTAGAGACGAGGTTTCATTTTGTTGGCTAGGCTGGTCTCAAACTCCTGACCTCATGATCCCCCTGCTTTGGCCTCCCAAAGTGCTGGAATTACAAACCTGAACCACTGCGCCTGCCTGCTTTTTTTTTTGTTGTTTGTTTTTTGAGACAGTCTCACTCTGTCAAGCAGACTGGAGTGCAGTGGTGCGATCTTGGCTCACTGCAACCTCTGCCTCCCGGGTTCAAGTGATTCTCCTGCCTCAGCCTCCCACGTAGCTGGGACTACAAGCACCCACTACCACACCCGGCTAATTTTTAGATTTTGAGTAGAGACAGGGTTTCATGATGTTGGCCAGGCTCGTCTTGAACTCCTGACCTCAGGTGATCTGCCTGCCTTGGCATCCCAAAATAAATGCTTTGATTTAAAAAAAGACACCAGAGAGCTTGATTTCTCTCTTCTTTTATGTGAGGACGTAGTGAGAAGAAGGTGGTCGGCAATCCAGGAAGCAGGACATCGCCAGACACTGGACCTTCGAGCCCCTTGCTCTTTTATGTCTCAGCCTCCAGAACTATGAGAAATAAATGTTTATTGTTAAGCCACACAGTCTCTGGGATTTTTGTTATAGCAACCTGAGCTGACCAAGCCTGCAGGACATGGAGACAGCCTTCTCACTGATAGACCTGAATTGTAAAAGACACTGTGCCTTCTCCCAAGAACCCAGACACATACCTGGCATGTTTTCTCTTCTACTCTTGCCGCATTCTTCAAAGTGGAATCTGCACTACAGACTTCGTGTCACTGGTGTTGACATTCACTCCTGTCTTCCCTGTTAGATGCCACCACCCTGATGGAGCCAGACCTAATTCCTAAATGCCACCTTCTTAAATGCCACTCTCCCTGCTGTGGTCCTACCGTAATCTGCTTTCAGACAAATCTTCCTAAAGGACAGGCCTTCTCATGTTCCTCTCCCCAAACTCCTCTGGAGGTCTCCACTGGAAAACATCCAGTTCTGTCATATGGTCCAAAATATCTGCATGGTTTTCAGCCTAAATCCCCAACTTTATTGCTGCTGCTTCTTTGCATACGACTTGTATGCTTACAAATTAAAGAAATTGCTGGCCCCAGCCCAATATTTCCTACTTCTGTGTCTTTGCATCTACTTTTGTACCTGAAATGCCTCCTCTTGCACTAGGTCTCCCACATTCCCCTCTTACTTATCTAAAATCTATCCTTCTTTAAAGGATCAATTCAAGTGCCTCTTCCTCCAAGAAGTCTTCCCAAATTTCTCCTGATTGCAGGTAATGCCACCTCCCACTGAACTCATAGCTTTTTAGTTATTTCTCTGAGGCACCCGTCAGTTACTCCTTGTTTTGTGGGTACTCATAAAGAGATTGTATCTCCCTAAGTGGATTGGAATTCATCTTTTTATTTAGAGAATTTAGCAGTTTCCTGTACTTTACCTTGTTATTTCATATTTAGAAATAATATTTTTTAAAATCCTATTGGATTTGTTGATTATGAGATTGTGTGAGGTTTTGGAGAGAGTGAAAAAGCAGAATGTAAAATTTGAAGTGTTTTTTGTGTCTCTTTTTCAGTCCTGCTCTGATCTTAGTTATTTCTTGTCTTCTCCTAGCTTTTGAATTTGATCTGCTCCTCTAGTTTTATTAATTGTGACAATAGGGTGTTGATTTTAGATCTTTCCTTGCTTCTCACATGGGCAGTCAGTGCTATAAATTTCCCTCTAGACACTGCTTTAAATGTGTCCCAGAGATTCTGGTACATTGTGTCTTCATTCTATTTGGTTTTGAAGAACATCTTTATTTCTGCCTTCATTTCATTGTTTATCCAGTCAACATTGAAGAGCCA